>PNEQ01066262.1:8051-22795 GCA_003012365.1 Medauroidea extradentata | reverse complement strand
GGGCCCTGCTGAAGGGTGTCACGCACGTGCCCTTCCGCAGTACGTGTCGGTGTGACTGGAGCGTAGGACCGCGTGACGTCACTGTCCCAGCTTCCACAGCTCACGCTGGCGACGTCCAGTACGCCCGATTTGCGCGCGCTGCGATGTTCGGCCCTAACGTACCCTATGCACACGTTGCTGTCTACGCTTCTCTACGCTTCCCTCAGGAAAGCTGCCTGCCGTGGTATTGATGAGAACACACAAGCCCCACTTGGGAAAGCCACTTAACGATGAGTGATTAAAAGCCACTTAACGCGCGGCACGTTGATGTGCGTGATTGAGTGGTGAAAGCACTTAAATGGATTAACACATATGACACTGACTATATCAGAACTACACAACTACGCCTGATAACTTACGTTGCTTATACTGGCAATATTAGGTGTCTAGAAATTATGTAAACAGTATTTCACTTACAAATGATTTATTGTGCTTACGGTACATAGTGCCAAAATAATGTCTGAATTACGCACGCAGCGAGGTAATCGTAGTGATGCGTCCCTTGCAGTAACAATAATCCTAAAGCACACGATAGTGCATGTGACAGTGAACTTTGCGTAGTGACTACGACCGGCTGGTATATCGCACGTGATTGGTGAGTGATCAGTGTGGAGCTGGTGTACGAGGTGAGTCTACGACACCAGAAGGTGCACCTCCTTAAGCAGCGAGGGACTGGCGGCCACTATGATGGACCGTCAGGTTCACTTGGAAGCTGGCGTAGAGAGTTGAGTTGTGGTGAGCACGTGCCTAACTAACGTGTCACAAGGCAGCCGTTCCCGTGCACGTTGTAGTGTAGTAGGGCTCTACAAGTGATGTTAGCGGTACAGTGCGAAAACTGTGGCGAGGTATGCTAGGCCGGTGGTGGGGTAACACGCTGCACACAGAGTGATGCTCTCAATGAGATGAATTGTGTGAGTGCGTGATAATGAAATGAATTTACAACGTACTGCTCACATGTATGCTGAACACAATGGCGGTGTCATAACCTGCACGTGGTCGGTCACAAAAACATGAATCACGCCCTTAAAATGTTACACAAATACAAAATAACCTTAGCAATGCGTGTGCAAAATTATGCTGAATAAAACAATACCAAAACGAACCTCGTATAGTGAAGGATGAGTGCCGATGTCTCCCGATACAAAAGTCCCTAACCACGTGGCGGTGATAATGCTGACGAGGTGTTTAAGTTAAAAAATACCAAAATGGGTCACAATTATTAAGTTAAGCGGATGCGCAATGCAATGGGGAATATCTGGTAACGTGTGCTAAGCAAAAGTGAACCGGTATACTAACGAGACTATTGAAAACTAACAATCGGTGAAACAAAAGATGAAGAGCACACGGACAGCGCCTTACCTCTCGAGAAAACTTTGACGAACTGCCACGAGGAATGCAACCGCTAGGGGCTCCTTGCCACTACGGGGTTTACACACTTCCGGTACCTCGTGCGCGTGAAATATTAATATTAATACCTTACGAAAATGGCACACACTAAATTACATAATAAATTACGTTACATATTTTGCCGATAGTGTATGATGCATTTATAAATGTCTGCTGAAAACATGAAAGTGAACATAGCGAACATGGTAACCCTTGATGGCCTTCAGTACATACTGTACACTGCTGTTTGATACACAATACACTTCGCACTAAATGGTTTGGCATGCATATACACTGGGGTTGCGGAATGATTATGGGAAGAGATACATTAGCAAGAATCATACAAAGATCAAATGTTTACTGTCTTGTAGACTTACCCATTGTAAAAACTAATTCATACTCAAAAGACAATACACAGAGAAAATAATCCATAAATATTGTGACATGTAAAAATGTTCGCATTATTTTTTTACATCAGGGGGTGGGGATGAATAAATGTAAATTCACAAAAAAATTTTTGTTTTTGGCATGTGAAAGTCTTAAAATATATACTGTAACAACTTTGCTGTACTGGATGCAGTCAGGTTCATTTGGGATGGAGGGTTTAGTCAATTAAATAAATAAATAAAATTAGTTTGTTAATTTATTACAATCCGTATAAAACACTGTACATAAAGTATATAGCCCTTGTGATTTACACTTGTTAGATCTGTATTTACATTTATTTTACAGGTAATCTCCCTAAAAGTCAAAATTACTACTGTAGATTGTATATAGTTATTAAAAGTTTTTCTCCCAGTCCTACGACTGCAAAAGTCTCTATATATGCACAGCTAAAACAGCCTAACCTGTTCGTCCACTTTCACACTTACACCACTCCAGGAGTGTCACCGTCGTCCATACTAACGCAGTCTCTTCTCGAGCTGTCAAGTCCATCGCAATTCCTCACCTGCTAAGCGCCACAATGACTCTGCTGCTTCTTGCAGGACAGTATTTATAGTTGCCTGCGACGACACCCAGAATATTCTAGTTCATCGATAATGCTGGCTGATGTAAGCTGAACTTCCCAGGTGTTGCAGTAACATTCAATCACATCCGAGCTGAATGCCTGTCAAGGATGATTGACAGGTGCTCACCCATTCAGAAGCCTGTGATGTCAACCAGGCCAGAGTGGCCCGTGTTGTCAGGGATGGTAAGATGGTTGTTGGGAGGGGGGAGTCCACTACTTCATCATCGGGACTGGGGGTAGCGAGCAGGGAAGGAGAAGTTGGCATAGCTCATCAGGTCGCTCACTCCAATGTCGTAGAGAGCGCTGACCAACTAACCTAAAGGACAGTTAAGTTTTTCTAATTGGCAGCTAATATTGTTGATTTGTTTACTAACACTGGTTAAATAGTTACATTACAAGAGGCTATTATTGGCTGTAGTTAATATTTAGCAATTTTTTGCTGCAGCGTAAAACATTTACTTGTACTGGCTGCTGCGAATGAGTTTACAAGAAAGGGGTAGCAGTGATTGTTAAAACGTTGCATTTATTCTTTGTAACAGTTACCGATATCACAATGAAATAAAAATTAATTTGTATATCTCTGAACCGTAATTAACCATGGCTAACTAGATTGTTTGCTTGTCAAATTTGACCCTCCTTCCCTCCCCAAACCATTTAGATAAGACATACATGCAAAACTACTTGTTAGGATGATGACGGATTGCCACTTTTAGGTTTTCCAGCTCATTTTGAATTACCTAAGCATCAAATGAGTACAGTGACCTTAGAATCTATGATTAGGAAATAAAATGTCAGTAGAAATTGTTGTGTACTGGAGCAAAAAAATGTAGTAAATTTTTTTTTTTTTTAGAATATTTCCCCCCGTCACCCTCTATAATTTTTATGATTCATTTTGTCACTACCCCCTTTCCCCCTTATTTTTGTGGGAACCCCTGATAATATGATGAGATTTTACGTCTTTAAGTTCAACTTGGTTTGCTTAGACTCGATTGCTTAATAATAAGTAACAGTCCTCACAATTGAATTTAGAGTTATTAGAATGTGTATTTTGCTCCCTGTGTGGAAATGTGTTAATTGTTAAGTTATGTTTTATTAATTAAAAAGTTTTGTACAACTTAATTTTTTTTTTCCAGCGAAGTTGGAATGTTGCTGCGATTGCAGAAATACCACCTTTAGCTATTGTTCCAAATTATTTTGTCCAGTCAAGTTATCTGCGTCCTATGAGGTAAGGTGTTATTTTGTCATACGGTTCCCAGAACTTAACTAAGTTACTAGATCTCAGCTGCTAATACGGTACTTGACGTTTCCCATGTAGGTTCCAGACAGGTGGCAGCATTCTGGCTGGCAAGTTGGCAGTAGAGTATGGCTGGGCAATTAATATTGGCGGTGGCTTCCACCACTGTAGCTGCGACAAAGGAGGTGGTTTCTGCCCTTATGCGGATATCACCCTCCTCATCAAGTTTCTCTTTATGCATAAACCGACTGTGAAGAAAGCCATGATAGTGGACTTGGACGCACATCAGGTTCGTATGATCCTATTCCCGGTCCGTTGTAGCCTTGTTGTTGTCTTGTTTCAACATATGTACACTGCCTAGGCTAGTTGCAGTTGCAAATAAAACTGGAAGTTTAAACTGAATTCATAAATGCAGGTTTAAAACAAGCACTGTACTGTATTTACTTACATAAGAGCAGCCATCGCCTAATGGCAGCATTCTTGTTTTGAAAGGTTTACAAAGAATTTTAATAAGTTCTGCGAAGAAGCAACTCCTGTCTTTTTGACAAGAGATAAATGGGAGCACGTTGACGTACTGTTAATTTTCACACACGCCTGCCTGTAAGCAACTGGTGGCACACTCTTGAAACAAATCTTGGAACTAAACATCCAAGAGTTACGAGAGTATCAACTTCATATGCGCCGAGACAATACAGCCGACGTGGTTATTGAGAGTGCATGAGAGTTACAGGACAATGTGCTTGGTGCGGCACAGCCATTTTCTTGAGCCATGTTTGTTGTTCAAAAACAAACATTGATAATTTTTGTCATTCAAATATAACTTTTAATTATGTTATTTGTTATGATGAAGACATTTTAAGCATGCAAATAACATGAGCAGTAGTGCCAAAATATTAACAGTGCAGAGGAGGGGTAAAAGGGCCAGTTGGGGGTGACATTGCTACAACAAACAGATGAAAAATACGTGCTTCATACAGTCGTGGAGCTGGGGCCTATTCCACCAACAGACTTTGCAACTTTTCACTACTGTATTTATTTTGCATAAAACGAAAAGTGCAAAGGGAATGTGTTTCACCAACTTGCTTTGCATTCTTCCAGCCAGTCTGCAAAGCCTTTGCAGTATTGTGTGTTCATTGTTTACGTTACTCATTTTAAGTTTATAGGTTACAAAGTGTATGATGAGTAAAAAGCAAGAAGTTGTGTTTAAAAATTAGCAAAATAGAACTTGTAAAAGAAAAAAAATGTTTTATTTAGATGTTTCTCATGCACATACAAAAACAAAAGGAGTGGATGGAAATTCACGCATTGAAGCCACGCCATGCATTTGTCCCCTATTGCCCAACTAATGTAGACGTAAAAGTATCTGCTGCTTGGACGATAAACATTTACTGCTATTTGTAATGTTCTGAAGACATGGTCCTATCACACCTAAAATCAATTCAACTTATTGTGCGCTTAACATACAACATTCTTTAAATTGAACATCATTGTCAATTAGAAAATTGATTCATGATTTATAATTTTTCCTTGATGCTATTATTTTTTTCTTCATCAGATTCGTCACTATAATGCAGCAACGCGTCTAATCAATTTTCTTGTTTTAATTTTGTAGGTTATGGGCTTCTATTATGCCTAGTATTAAATCATCATTTCTCTTCATCACATTACTTGAAATAGTTTCTTACATGCCAAGTTTATACGTAATAACTTTAACATCCGCAAGTCAATTATTAATTAACAATACACCGTAAATTGTTTACTTGCAAATGGAAAATTATCTTTGTACAATGTCTGAAAACTTTGCAAATATTCATAAATACTTTCTGCAAAGTGAGATTATTGTGGAACAGAAATGGGCTCAAAAGTGCAAAGTCTTTGCACGTTTCACTGCACTTTTCATGTTTTGCTTTGCAAATTACAATTTTCATGGAAAATAAATACAGTACAAATGAAAAGTGCAAAGCAAAAAGTTGCAAAGTTTGTTGGTGGATAATAGGTCCCTGGCCTGCTTCTCACAATTTTGCTGTACATGTTTCTTTTGATTTTGCTATTTCTGTGCTCATTTTTATGGGATTCTAGATTCTACTGTATTGATTTATAAGACACTGCTTATAATAATCTGTGTACACTAAACTCTTGGTTCTCCTCTAACAACTTAATTCTCTACCTAGACGAAACAAACTAAATTTCATTTTCTTCTCAAGTAAAGTCTCAAATGCCATAAATTTTGATAAGTAATATAATAATTATTCAGTGATGCATAGTCTGCCTTTATAATTCGAAAGAAATTAATGGGACTCATGTTACAAATGCATAATTCTGATAGTTCTAAGAAAATATTCAAATCTACACGTTCTCTTACTGTTCCATCTATTTATTTATTCAAAACCTTACTATGTTGTAAAAACTTTGAAACTCGTGGAATAAAGCAAAACTTCCATATTTTGAGGACAAACAGGATTTAAATCATAAAATCTGTAAATTCTGCTGGTATAAGGTTATTTAACAAACTACGTGCGACCATAAAGATGGCAATAAGTTTTTCAAATGTAAAAAGAATTACTTATTTGATTTCCTAGACTGAACGTTTCATAATGTACATAAGTTTCTTGCTTCGAAATTGTAAATTATCCTTATCACATATGTTTGTATAAATTTAGTTTCTTTTATATTTTTTATGCTACACTTGTTGAAGTGTTTCTTTTTATCAATGTGCAATGTGAAATCAAAATAATTTAAAGTATAAATATATGTATGTTTTTGTGAATGCGTAGAAAATATGTTGCAAATAAAATACCTGTGTATAATATGATAAATCAGTGACAATATTGTATATATTATGTAAATTGTATACGTTTTTGTATATTTTATATACTCTGGCAAGTTCAGTAGCATTTACATGCTCAAAGTGGAAAAAAAAAAAACTTGTAATTATAAAGTAGCAGTTCAGCAAGCATGCTAAACATCACCACTTGATTTTGCAGCCATACATTTTCGTGGCTTCTTTAACGCATAACTCTATTGTAATATGTTTTTTTTAAATGTTATATTATGCCATATTATTACATGAAATCTGTTAGAAACGCACATAAAGCCTGTACCCAAATTTTGGGGCAATATTTAGGTCAAATACATGCAGCTATTATGTGAGTAAGTGCAGTACTGTATATTTAATAACCTGGTGTAGATAAATTTTCTTCCCAAACTTTGAAATTTTTTGAAAATTTGAGTTTGACAGAAAAGTAATAGTATAGCCCATAGCGAAAAATTGAATTAAATAGAGTCTGAAGCCTTTAGTGAGGTCCACAATTACTATGACTACAGTAAAACCCCAGTATTAAACCTCATTTTAACGACCACCTTTCAGTTATGAACCAGCCCTGAGGAACTGTGAAAATTTTGGATAGAAAAAGTTCAAAATTTCAGGGAAATTGGTTGAAAACTATATTTTTTGCATTTTTGGTCACTTACTGCTGCATATTCCATGACATGTTCTGTACTATAAGAAGTTTACACCTAACAATAGGTACGGTACTTGCCGTTCTTGGCTGTCTGCGCCAGCTCTGCTTACCCTCTTCCCCTAGAGCATTAGAAGGCATACACGGCAACCATCAAGTCATTGTGATACCTTGCTTGCTCATTCTCTCTCCCCCTCCACTCCTCTCTCCAGCCATCCTTCTGGCAAAGTACCATGCTTTCTGAACTGTGCATGCACACAATTCAAGTTTGTGCAGTGCATTTGCATGTTGCGAACCATGCATGGTTTACATGGTACTCGCTCTGGGGGGGATATATTTTCTTCTTCTTTTTTCTCGCTTGATTCTCATATAGGCAGCAAACTGTGACTTTGTCCTAGGGGTGTACGAGTAGCATATTTTGAGGTCGAGCCGAGTCGTAAGAAAGAATTGAATGCACTAGATCCCCGATTTTACAAACCCTGGATTTAACGAAGGTAGCGGTTTTACGAATGCACTCTCAGGAACCCACAAAAGTAACAAAATTCTATGACAAAAAAAATATTGTACGGAATTCTGTCCTCCCTGCATGCTACTTCTATCTATGTTCGCGGACTTGGTATCAAACATTGAGGAATTGTTTTGACGTTAAATTATGTAAAACGATGAAATGAATAAATACATCCACTTTTTCCTTCTTTCTTTGGTGTAAAATTTACAAGGGCATTGTGCGCTTGTACGTAATGAATGCCTACTTTTTCTGACGCTACGGAAGTTGGGCTATTCGCTCGCCAGACAGCACTCGGGTTTATCATTTTTTTGAGGTACAAGGGTCGGTCATATGTACTATGAGCGGTGTTCTTTGGATCGTAAGACATCTGTCTATTGATATAAATTCATATTTCAACTATCACTTGCCTTATTTTTTCGTTAAACGCTACGTAAATCGGTCCATTTGCTCACAAGAAGGCACTCGGGAGCTCGGTTTTCTCATTTTTTGTGGACAAGGGTTTGGTTATATCTACCATTCAACGGTGTGACCTCTGACTACTGATATTAATTTATGTTGATATTATTACATTAATTAACTTCCTGCAAAACGCTATGTAAGTCGGGGCCCGACTAGAGACACTTTGCAGACAAAATGCATTTTTAAATTTTTAGTTGGAGGGAGGGGGCAAATAGGCCGCTATTGATTTTACGAAGGTAGCGATTTTGCGAATGTGATACGAGGAACCGTGAGTATTCGTAAAATCGGGGGTCTAGTGTATTTACGAATTGAGTAGCTTTGCTCTTTTTACACAATATGACAGCTCAAGTGAAAGCACAGTAGTTAAAAGCTTGGCATTCATGCACGCATTATCAATGTTAATTAAGTAAGTGCCATTGGTGATACAACAACAAACTACATGAAGTATTACTTTTATTGTGTATTATAATTTACAACTTTACTGAGGTAACACAAATCAAATAAACAAACACAAAATTTACTATTCAGATCCACCCCATTGAGGAAAATACCAAATGAATGTAATTAAGGTGAAGTCTTTATAGGTGATTGCATATCATATATTGGTCTTCTTTGGTAGAAAATAACGTATAAATTCTCACACAAGAACACCAACTCCTCTACATGTTCCTCTGTTAAACATTTTTGTTTGGAGGTAACAATGTTGCAGTATCTACAACTTGCAGTGGCTTCACCAGTAAAATTTTTACTTTCAAAAAAATAATTCCAAATTGGATTGGTCTTAAGAGAAGTCCTTCGCTGTGTCAAATTTCCACCTTTGATGCGTGGGAACAGGGTAGCGATAAGAGCCAGCGTCCCGTGCTTGACGAGAACCATATTGCCTCTATTCGCAGTGCGCCAAACTGGCGTGCAAGGTTTCCGTTGTAGTCTTTTTTTTTTACTATTTACTGTGGGACTTTTAAGCGGTGGCCCCAATATTTTATTTTTTGAATAGTATGAAGTAAAGACCAACACATGCCTCTCATTTTGCACTTTACAAATTCAGGTAATATTTTCGGAGTTACAACAGTCCAAAAAACCCGTTTTTAACCATTTTGAGTGGCCTGAATATCATGTTTTTAACAAGTGTGCTGCATTTTTGAAAAAAATAAAAACATGGTTTCAAGTGTGTGTTCTTTTCGAAGGTAAACATAATATTAATAACTTAAGTGGTTTCGCGTAAAAAAGAATACGCGTGACGCTGCGACGCCATCCATGCGCCAGTCGAGGACTCCTCTTAAGGAAGTAGGTTTCTTTATTTATTTCATTTTCCACGCCATCTTCATCACTAGTGCCGCTGGAATGTTTCTCCTGGCACAAGGACTGTTTTGGTATTCTAGGTGACTATTATTTTGTTACACATTACCAGAAAAATTGAAAACATCTGCAGTACTGCACAATATTTTTTACCCCTAATTATCTTTATAAACGTTTACATTAGTACAATGTAGGTCTACAAAACAATCAAAACGTAGGCAAGCAAAGCATCAGTGTTACATTTGTAAATAAACGTTTTTTTCTTTGAAAATTATGTGCTGCTGTATATAAATAGTTCTTAAAAGCGAGATACGTCAAGTTATTTTGTAACTATCAACTGTGAACATAAACGTTTTGTCGTTGAAAATTATGTGCTACTGTAAATAATTAGTTCTTAAAAGCGAGATACGTCAAGTTGTTTTGTAAATATTAACTGCAAGAACTATGACTATGCTAATTTTAAGCTGATGGTTGTCAATTATGCCGAAGCAAATAATAGCACTGCTTCAAATCTTTGTCATATTCGAAGATAACGTGTAGTGGCGTCGTAGCTCTTATATTTTCTGGCCAGTAAGGGTTCAGAAGTAGGTATTGTTTTGTCGTTTTGCATTTAGGTAAATACTAGATAGGATACTGTAAGTACTCTTGACTTTTCAAGCCTCAAAATGTGATAGGAGCCGAGTAATAAAAACTCAACTCAGTTCGAATTTTCAAGTACTCGTGCACCACTACTTGTCTGACAAGAGTATTTGGTTATCAAGCAAGTTGGTTTGCGTGTCGCTTTAACTGCATACAACGACATCTGATACAGGTCGCAAACATCCAGTACACAGTTCATTTTAGTACATCATGCTTTAGTTGACGTTTAGCTGACATTTGACAGTTATTTGTCTTCCTATTAACAACTGACCCACCAAGCATTCTGCTGTAGTGTATAGTTTGTCAATGTCGTAAAACACATACCTATATAGGTGCTATTTAACTTAGTGTGCTAATTGAACTAATAATACTATTATAGAAGATTGAATTAGTTAATTTTGGGCAATGTCCAAGCAGGCACAAGACTACACAGGGCTGTGTGTGTGACGGTTGGTCTGGCATGAGTCGCTAGCCCACATGCGCACACATAAATAAAGCTTATAGCAAAATACCACTTTCAACAACAACAACAACTTAATATTAAAAATAAATGTACATATGCCACATGTAATACAATTAAAACATTTCAACTCGTCCAAAATTACTAGGCTACTAAACATTTTCAGTAGCTGTATTTTTAACAAGACATAGGCCTATATTGTTTCTTATAATGTGTGTCAAATTTTATTTTATGTATGTTCTCACGCAGTCATGATTTGCACATTTACTGTATACACACACACACACACTCACTCACAATAATCAAAGAAAACATTTTCATAAACATGGCCCACTCGCCTTTCCTTTGAATTAATTAATTGTTCTATCGAAGCTTTCAAATTTTTGTTTTCTGTTTGAAGTACTGTATAGAATTTTATCAGTTTGTCTACTTAATGATTTTAGTTCACTTTTTTGGTCAAGTGATAGTATTGAAAAATTTTAAAAATATGGACTAGCAAAACACTACCCATTACACAATTTATCTGTACCTTTTCCAAAGCCGCCAAGAAAGAGTAATGTCTTATGCTGTATGCTAGCAAATACCAATCGTAACAACACTTTGCAATTAAAATACAATGCTTAAGGCGGCCATCTGGGTGAACGTATATTCTGCATTCGAGGCCTAGAATTGGAAAAGTGGTAAGGATGAAACACCATGTGCATCGCGTCTGTCCCTGGCCTCTAGGCGCTAGTCACAGAACTGGCGTAGCCAACGTGCCAGAGTTAAACTTTCCGTGATAACCCTATAATTTTATGACGTATTAAGGTATGCTGTTCACTCCTATACCTTACGAAAGATTCTGCAGCAAGATTTGCATACCTGAAAAGGACAGTAAAAACTTACATTTTCACCATCATCTGCTGCTAGAAAGTGCGCTTTATGATTAGTGGTGAACTTCAAATGGTTATACACACATGCAACGTACTTTGAATGCTATTCCTAAGCAGACGTCATTCATGTGTGATGAACAGTTTTCAAATACGTAATCTGGTAACGGTCAAAATTTACACACCGCTAGGCGACTAGGGCATTTGGCCACCTTAACCCATCGTATCTTACCTTGCAGTGCAACTGAAGCCGTGCTCTACGAACAGTATGTGAAGACCGCTGATAGAGCGTAACAGCTCAACTAACTCTTAACCATGGAGGGGACAGAATGGAAGAGCTTTACTAACTGCACAGAAGTACGTGCGTGCTGTTTAAAAATGTGTACTGTTATTATGTAAACTGCAAACACATTCTTGCTGGAAATAATATGGCAAGGAAATACATGTTTTCTAGAGTAGAAATAATAACACTTTTTAATAACGTGAATTATTTTGGAGGGGAGGGTGGTTTGTCAGCCTCCTATAGTGGAACTGCCTCTGCACAAATTTGTACATGTACTTGACAGATTGCTGGAATGAAGGTACCTTATGTTTCTCAAAATGCCTGAACATCATTCTCTGGGAATTTTGTTGAATATTAGTGGCACTGGTCCATAGTTCATGCATCATCTAGTTTTGTTTGCATTATACTGTTTTATTATTATAAAATAGTTTGTTTTTATATGTTTGATACTCAGGGTAATGGACACGAGCTTGACTTGGGCAGCAACTCGGATGTATACATTCTTGACATCTACAATGGTGGCATCTATCCTAGGGACTTTAAAGCAAAGGCTGGGATATCCCGCAAAGTGGAATTACAACACCACACAGAAGACCACAAGTATTTGAACATTGTTGAAGAGTAAGTTTATTGTGAAGTAATGGTAAAAAAAAAATTGTTTTGCTGTACTAGGCACTATGTAGTTGTTTATGTATACTGTATGTACACATACTGCATATTTCTTAAAAATCCTTAAATAGAATGTATTTTGTCAATGTAATTGCTGATACTGGTGATGGATGAATTAAGAGCCAGACAGCTACACAATAGAAGGGATAGTATTTTGCTCGATTACATTTTTCTGCTAAACACATGGAAACCTAGTGCCTTAAATTAAACCTTGTTTCGGGAGTTATAGAGTTGTGTGAATACATATGAATTTTTCTAATTAAGTTGGATAAAAAAATTACTATAGGAGTTTGGTGAAACTGAAGTGTTAATGAAAAATTATTTTACGCAATTTTCATTTATAGTTAGATTTTAGTCACTTAACGGGGAGTGTTAGATAATTTTTTGTATTTTTAGTTATTGTGCCATAACATTTATACAAGTTGTATTATCAAAATTTTTTCTTTGACAAAATATATGTTATATTCTTGATAAACTGCTTGACATACATGATAATGGAATCTTTCATTAATTTGTCATGCAGAGTCATAGCAAGGTAAATATAGATCAACTTTCAAGAATTGTTACAAGTCCAATATGAGAAGAACATATAACACAACTGTGATCTCCAAAATTCATCACAAATATCTTGTATGCCTAAACGTAGCCACATTTATCAAAAATGTATTAAAATGCTACTTACTGCAGAAAATTGATAAGTAAAATTTATCATCAATCTCTCCCCCTTAAATTAACATTCAGTAAGCACTTAGATATTTGTTGAACTGGAAAATACAGTATGTTTTTAGTGACCAATAAGAGTTTTATTAAAATGAGCATAAAAATATGTCATACTAGTAAATTACTCAAGTTCCATTATACATTTTGGTATGCCAAATATTTGCATAGCTTTTGTTAATTAAAATTTTTATGATGTTAATCATGTAAAGTGAAATGATGAACTGCTTGTCACCAGTTTTGTTTTGATATAGTAATAATACTGTAATAATAATAATAATGATAATAATAATAATAATAATAATAATAATAATAATAATAATAATAATAATAATAATACAGTAATATTAAAATGTAATATTTATTGTAACCTTAGTACTGTAGAGTAACTGGCCTCACCAGCAATGTTAATTTTTGTATTTTTTTTTTTTTGGTGATATTTGCTTGACCCCAGTGTAGATAAAACACCAACCACAATGCCAGCCCTCAAGTAAGAGCCCCCAACTCACTAAGGCAGCTACCAGTTATTTTGACCCAATTTTATAACTTAATTGTGTGCGATATGAAGTAAAGCCCCACATTTCATGGTTGCCCGGTCAAAGTGCGGTGAGCCTGTCCGGCTTACTGAGTGAAGGCATCGTCTGTTCGCCGAGAAGTCATTTCAATAAATAAAGAGTAAATTTTCTTTCTTTTATTAATTTATTCAGCTACAGTAATTTTTGATATCAAGATATGTGGATGAACTTTAGTCCTACGAGGCTATGGAATGCCATCCTGAAGCCAGAAGCTAACATTTAAGAAAAAACCTTTTGTAACTAATTAAACCATAATCGTTGCGGTGGGCTACATAGGGCTAATGTTGTTTAATTTTCATAATTAACAATGTTAATAATTTTAATTAGTTAATTTTGTCACAGGAAGTTGAGTCTAGTCTCATTTTGTTCCGTTTTGCATTTCAAGAATTTTATCTAAGTAACTTTTTGACGTAATTTACGGGCCAGAAGATGTATTTAACATTGTCAGTTTTTGTGTAAGTTTGGTTGTTGGTTATGACCAAGGAGTGCAACAGGCTGGCGCCTGGGCAGCACGTGACGCTGAACAAAAGGCCTTGAATTCTTGGAATTGCCAGTTGCAAAGTTTCCGGCGATGGCCGATAATGTATCATTCTGCCAATGCCGCCCTTAGTATTTTATATAATTTCTCGTCAATCTGTTTTCTTTTCGCCAACTGGAATTTCTACTAAGAATCATATAATTTAATTTGAGAGTTCTGTGCAGCCCGTAGAAGCCAATATAATTAAAAAAGTTCCAGAGGGATTGGTGCGCTGGGTTGGAGGCTATGGCACCCTTGGCCGGCCATGTGTGCCCTGGACTCCCCCCAGTTCTGCTTGACCGCTCGTGTGATGAAGATGTGCCGTAACTGCGCTCGTAAGAGAGGGGTTTCGCCCACGTGGTCGGGTGGCCCGTGCGATGGCAAGCTAAAGTTACAATTCGGCCTTGTAGCATTTGCTGTCTTTCATTATTTATTATGTTACGGCGCTAGTTTCTTTAGACTTTAGAGCGCGAGTTTTGCTGAGGCATTCCGGGAGGGCGTGATGTACGCGGCCCCGAAGGAACTTACTTTTTCTTTTGGCCGTTTAGTTTATTTTGTAATGTGAGTAGCCCACCGGTGGAGGTTTTTTTTTTTTTTTTTTTTTTTTTTTTTTTTTTTTTTTTTTT
>PNEQ01066261.1:8201-42124 GCA_003012365.1 Medauroidea extradentata | reverse complement strand
GTCGAATGGGTTGAAGTTAGCTACTGTAACTTTATTGCAGTGTTCACAGACACTATCCTGAAAGGGAATGGTCAAAAAGTGAATGCTTTAGTTATAGGCCCAAACATTTTAGCAGCCGTCTGGGGCTGTGATCTAGTCCTCGGCTCAAATTATGGATAGCGACCACGAGTGACTAGACTCTTTACATGGATATTCGGAGTAAAACGAAATAATATCCTTCATATATTTCTATTAGCGATACCTAAACTCGCTATTGCAAGTACCGTACATGCATTTTTGTACTATTTATACAATGTTAACCAGTCCAAGTAACACTATTCATATGGCATTATGACGAACGCTTGTACAGAAACAGCTGATGCTCGGAGCGATGCTCATCTTGTGACGTCACCGGCCAAGCCGTCTATTCCGGCAAGTTTACAAATTTTAGTGGCAATATGGGCCTTGCCACTACTATTTAGGTGACGGCACTGATAGTCACTGATGGTCGGTTGATGACGATACCCTGTGCGAGGCTACATCCGTTTACTGAGATTACCGATTTTACTGGCGCTTCAGAGCATCAGTGTTGTCAGTAAACCAATATTTTTTGGCGGAAATTCAAAAGTTGAAGTTATCTAATTATAGGACGAGTCTTTTTTAATATATAAGGGCCAAATTGGGTATCTATTAATTTATATACCTTTATTTAACGTCTGTTTATAGTTACAGAAGCATTCGTCGTGCAGTTTGCAAAGACTAAATAACGTTTAGAGGTTGAATCGTACCTTGTTTATGCATTTAAAAATAATAGATACAGCTTCCCAAATCTTAAATACACACAATGTATAAGCTGCATCGTGAAAAAACGAAGAAAACGGTTACAGTCGTAAGTCGTGCTAGATGTATCAATATGCTAAAAATATACCAACTTTATTATTAAAGTAAATACAATTTATACAACGAACAAAATAAAAACGACAGTTTACCGCAAGAATGAAATCGCAGATATGCCAGAGATGTGGTTGCTAGGCAACGTACATTGCAGTAATGTATTCTGATTTAATGTTCCGATTTTATCTATTTACTGACAGTGAAAATATTTTGCTGATCACTGACGCTGTTCCCTTATTGTTCACGGACACTGGCGAACTGTCAGTGATATCAGTGAAATCAGTGAATAACGGAAGGCAGCCATAGTCACTAATTGTGTGGAGGAAAGATGGCGCCAAGTACATTACAGAAAGTTTTTCTAGTGCAAAAGAATTGTGTTTTGAAGATTGTAAAGTGCGGTAAATACCTGAAAAAGGTACAAAACTGCATATTATGTGTTCACTGTGATCTTTGGTATCACTTCTCAAAGTGCTGTGAGGAGGATGAAACTGAAATTCCGTTAGATGAGTGGGTATGTATAAGTTGTGTAGGTTCTGGAAATACATCGCAAAAAATGACGTGTTTTCAGAAGAAGTTCAGAATACCGATACTGCTGCTGAAGCTACAAATGTTAAATGTGTTGGTTCTGGCAACGGAAAGGAAAAAAAAAGCGTGTTGTGTAAAGAAACTGACGATAAATGTGCAGCTTTAGAAAGTGTAAAGCAAAATTGTGATGTATTTTCCAAAGGAGTTGAAAACTCAGATGTTGTGGACGCGACTAGCGGTTCTCATTTCGAATCAGTGTTTAACATCTTCCAACAGCAAGTTAGTTTACTAACAGAAAAAGTAGAGTCGTTAAAATCAGTTATTAATTAAACTCAATGAGGAATTAACTGTGTGTAGAAGTGTAACTCATGAAAATGTGACTAGGGGAAATGCATCAATCCGGTGTTCTGTTCCGCCAAAATCGTATCCTCGAAATACAGAGGCAGAAATGCATGGTTTTTCATTACCAATGCAGAATAGGTTTTCAGTATTGGAAAACGAAACCGATTTTCCAGCTCTTTCACAGTCTCGGCATTCGTACGCAACAAAAAAACATCACCTATGCAACGGTCAAACTCTAGCATGCAGAAAGGCAAAGGAGTTCCTTCAACGCAAATAAAGCTAAAAAGAAGGAACCAAGGCTTTTAATTTTCTCAGCGAGTCAAGGCCAGGGTCTAGCTGAACTAATCAACTACAACTCAAGTAATGAGGTTAGTGTAATGGGTATTGTTAAACCTAGCGCCAGTTTCGAGGAAACTACCAGATCAATGGAAGAAGACAGTAAAATTTTGACAAAAAACAATTTGGTAATTATCTATTCAGGTGACAAAGATGTAAGTAAACAGCAAAATTTTGATGTAACAAAAAATTTGAAACGTCTGTTGCCTTAGTTAGGTCACGCTAATATTGTAATGTGTTCCATTGATATGATATGATTGAAAGCTCCTGTGTAAATGCATAAATCAGAAATGTAAATAAAAAAATCAAAAGAATCTGTGACAGGTATGACTTTGTTAGAATTTTAGATGTTCATAGTTTGCCAAGGGGATGTTTCACTAGTAATGGTCAACATACAAATAAGGAGGGTAAAGAGGGTAGCTTCTGAAATATTGTCTTTGGGGAAATCTTGTTCTGTTTCTAGCCCAATGATTTGTCTAGGTTTTCCCTCAATCACAGAATTTAAAAAAAAAACTAGATGTGGCCCTATCAGATATGTTATCCTTTAATTACAAACTATCTTCCAATAATGTGGTAGAGCCTTTGTTCAAAACTTCTAACCCCTTAGTTTCTTGTAATAATGATAGTAAATCTGACAGTACTGTTAACAGCCTGATCAAAAATGTTCCCTTATTTATAGCAGGAAAAATTGTAAATAACGATGCAGGTAGCCTTACTTTACGTGAGGCAGTGCTACAGTACGATATCAGTGTTGCAACTTGGTTGAAGGCAAGAATGGCTCACTTGGAAAAATGAATAATTTTATATTTAAAAAAAAATCAAAATTAATGATGTAGATTACAGCTCCCCAGAAGAACACTGTTTTGTAGTAATAACTTTGTTAAAAATATTTACAGTACATATTCGTATTCAACACTATTAGATTTTTCTGTACTAACTTATCAAGCACGATAAATGCAAAGACCATAGAACATGGGTCTTCAATGTCTGGCGTGCAGTCATATATGGCCCTCGAAGGTCTTTGTAGTAACCTGCCGACATTTTTAAAATAATTACAACTTACATGAATATTTATGACCTAAACAGTATACATATTACACATTGTGATAACTCTGAAGTTGTCACTGGACCACGGGCATCACTTATATTGTGAATGTGGCCCACACTGTCTTCCTGGTTGAAGAACCCTGCCCAGGGCAGGTCAACCTTATGGGATTTACTGTTGCGCTTTTTGATGAGGTCGAGCACGTAGTTCCGTCCCTATACGCTTTGGAGCGGTAGTGGAGGACGATCCTAGCACCACCAAGCAGCTGCGGCAGTAACTTGTTCAGACTTTGTACCAACCTCTACCTCTTCGTGACAAAAAACTGTTTGGTTTGGTCAGTCTGCCATTCAGGTAGAGACCAGAGTGAGAGGGAAAGAGAGAAAAAGGGATGATTTTGTGGGTGGGGGACTGAGTTACAGCATTGCTCGGTGAGCAGTGTCTTCACCCAGGAGACTGGACGTGGCTAGACTGTGTGTGTTGAAAGGCTATTAAATTTATTTTTTAATTTTAATTTAGTTAATTTATTTTAACACGAGCAAAAGTCTCAAATTATTTATCTTATGTTATTTCATTTCGTCAATACCAATAACTTAAAACAATTAATTTTCTTTGTCATTAGGTCTTATAATTTGCTAACTAATTAGATCCATTCAACAATTTAAACACAAACTAATTATTTAAAAATATTCCCTTTCCAACAAGAAAAGAAGAAGAATCTTCCCAATCTGTTTATAAATGATGGAATTCTGAGGTAACAAGCAACTTAATTGAGAACCTCCTACTTTTTTTTAAGTCGGTTAAAAATATGCTAAGTATTGAAGTTCAATAAAATTGATTGCACCCCTTACCAGATATTAAATGTTAGTTACTGACCGTACAAAAATGCATAGAAATTATAAAACCACTACAAGCTCTTCACAGTAAAGCGAGCACTTTGGACAAATATGTTAAGAATATTCACTGTGTTAGCCAATCGTGGTGACCTCATACCTTAACCTCTGATTTAAGTGAAATCTATATGCAGTGATGGTGACCTGAAGTGCTGTGTTTGTGTTAACAAACTGAAGAAATACACAAATTACCTGAAGTAGAAACGTTATCATGGTTTTAAAAATTACTTACTTTACCATGACAATACTATAGAAGTAAAAATCATATGGCGAGTTGCAACCTAGAACAGGTTAACACCACCAAGCTGGAGCTTTCGTTGTGAGTCTGTCAGCTCTGAATAGGAACGTGAAATGAAGTATTATGTTGCTGCGGCCTGTAGGTAAAATAAACATTTTTAAAAGGCTACTGGAACAAACTTGAGATAGCCGTTCTCACCGCTGCATTTCTTCCTACCGACCTACAAAGGTGAGATGACATAAGGGTGGAGCAGCGACAAAATGAAAACAGTGAACGCGAAACCCCCAATTTCAACACAGTCCACACCTAAGAATCTGGGACGGGTAAACCTTCTAGAAAATCGTAAAACGCATCTTTTATACCGAGAGCACATATTCATACAGGAATATTTACTGCACTCTTAGAGGTAGATGTCACTAGAACCTACTTTGTATGCTGCCTGTGTTGACAGTTATGTTTTTACAACTCTAAAAACGTTCTCACTAACAACATTATTGAGATAGCAAATGATTTTAATAACTATATTCTAAATAATGTGGTAAATGAAATAAAACGTACAAATAATGACGAAACAGATATTAATCTTTTAGGAAAGGTATTTCCAATTGAACATAAAAATGTGAATATAATGGTGCAAACCATAATGAGTTAAGTAGTAAACTCATAAAATTTTGTGGCAGTGAGCTTAGTAAACCTAAGTTTAATATGTAAAAATTTTTTAGAACACTGCTATCTTTCCCGACAGACTAAACCATGCAGTAACCATCCCTACACGTGCCTAGAAACGGGAATAGAAATAAAATAAATTATATACATACAGCCCTGTTAAACACCTTTTAGATGGCAATTAAAAAACCTATTTAGAATGATTGTATGATCATATAATAAAGTATCAAATATCACCTCCTTCACATTTTCCATTCCAATATGATTATTCAATAGAAAATTATTTTTTCAGTCAATCAATACTATTATAGAAGCATTAAATAAAAATCAGCAGGTGGTTGGTGTGTTACGGGCCTGTATGATTTAGAAAAAGTCTTTGATTGTGTAAATTGTAATGTGTTTTACTAACAAAAATGCATAATTATTATTGGATAAGGAATAATTTCCAAATGTTTTTTCTCTACTATCTTAGTGAAAGAATACAGGTGATACATCTAAAAAATAAAGACAGCACGGTGACCTTTTCTGAAGAAGTAACAATAAAAAAAATTGGGTGCCCCAGGGATCTGTTTTGGGTAATCTTTCGTTTTCAATTTGTAGAAATGACGTTCCAAATTTCATTTACGGACAAGGCAACACTATAATATTTGCTGATAATACATGGTTTTTGTTGAGTCATAAAACAGAAGATCAGTTAACAGCAAAAGTCAAGGAGGTTGATTCAAAATTATCTGGCTGGATTATATCCAACAAATTAGTAGAAAATATTGATAAAACAAATTTTATAATATTTTCTACATAAAGAGTACAAATCACATATGTATTGAAATAATTATAAATTAAATAATGTAGATGATGAGGAATTTCTGGAAGTATATATAGAAAAAATGTTAATTGGGAAAGCGATACTTCTTTTCTAATCCCAAAATTTGACTCCGGCGGTTTTTGTACTGCTGCATGAGCAATGTAGCGAATCGTAAGATACTTAAAAGCATCAATTTTGCATATTTTCATTCGTTAATATCTTATGGGATAGTTATTGTTTTGGGGGAGATGGGGAGGGGTACGAAAATTCTGATTACACTAATAAATATTTAAATAACAAAATACAGCAATTAGAATAATTACAGAGAGTTATAATACTGAAGTAAAAAATGCAAATAAAGAAATCGCCACACGAAACGATCCTTTAAGAAGTAAAAACAACAACTTCATACTATTTTTTATTTTTAAATGCAGGTAGGGGGGGACCATTAAGTGAACAAAATAGGTAGTTATAATTATGAAACATGAAACACAAAAAATGCAACAAATCTTACGTATAATGTATGTACAGTACATATGTGACAATTCGAAAGGTAAGCCCATTATGCTATATTTACATTGAGTTTTTTGATTGATGCATCATTTAGTGGATTTGGTCTTGTTGTTTTATTCTATTCCATTTCAATTCCTAACTATTCAATTTGTTTACTTAGTGGTCCTCCGGACCTGAAGCGTTAACGGGTTAATTAAAATAATTTGACCTTACTATTACTATATTTTTTAACTTTTTAAAGGATGGTTTTATGTGTCAGAGTTTTTTTAAATTTTTAATTTAAGTGTTATTTGCAGTTATTCAAACTTTAATACTTCTAAAATTATTGTAAAAAGCAAAGATAATTCCGAAAATACACGACACCAACGAAGTCCATTAGGCTTTTCGTTAAATAATAATAAGATGAACGTATGTTGACTACACGAATATAAAACAGCTTAAGAATAAAAGCGGTACAAACATTTTTTTTGGTCGGGAATAATCCGCTGGAGTTTTCGGTGTTGTTCGGAGACACTGTAGGCAGAATGCAAGGTTGCTTTTAGTCTGGCTCAAGTTTGCCGAAACTAATATACTTTTGTTTTTTGACGGTATTGTCTGCAAAACAATTGTCCTTTCAAACCCTAACATTTAGTTAGGTGTGCAGCTTAGACCTATGTACTGTATGTGTTTGACTAAAATCTAACTTCGATATGGAATTGACAACAAATACATAAACTATTACCTATAGTGCCACAAAACTGAAAAATGCATGAAAATCAAATTTTCTGAACTCATATAACTTGAGTATCTGCGATTCTGATAGCAATCATTATTACGACTGCACACAAAGAGTCACTGCTTTGTTAACACCACCGGTCATGTAAAAACTAAAATTTATATAACACTA
Source organism: Medauroidea extradentata (assembly GCA_003012365.1). NCBI lineage: Eukaryota > Metazoa > Arthropoda > Insecta > Phasmatodea > Phasmatidae > Medauroidea > Medauroidea extradentata. The sequence goes on along the minus strand of PNEQ01066261.1, from coordinate 35,005 downwards.
GTTGGTTCCCGTAACTTCGTTTGCGGCATTTTCTATTTAATGCGATAATGTTCCTGTAAAAAAATGGGGTAAAAAGTTAATGGCCATTAATGTCCGTTTTTGAAACATTTTGAAAAGGAAAATTATTCAACAAATTTTTTTGGTTAAACTGTTCTGCCTCCCACCTCCCCCGAACTATAATTTGTTTTGGTAGAAACTTGTATTTTCTCACTAAATTAAAATCATTTTGGGCACCTCGTTTTGTCCCTACAGGCCTATCCCAATTTTGACTCGCCTCCCTCCAAAAGTTAATTTTAAATTTCGGGGTCGCACATGCACAACTCACCAAAGTTTTATAGTATATTTGCTAGGTTTTAGGGTGTCCCATTCTGGACCCTTTGTTCCGTTCCCACTCCCCCCTGCTTTAAAAAAAAATGATTCAAACCACTCTCTAAGTTTATTTATTCATTAAATTTTTTCGGCAACCTGTTCGGTCCCTCTAACTTGTTTTGCCTTCCCCCGCCCAATTTTTTTCTGAAATTTCATCGCAATTGGATGACTGGTATTGAACCGCATAGAAGACGAACAATCAATGATTTTTAGGGCATAAACTAGCAGTCCACCTGCGGCACTGCTCGCATGTATTACTCGTAACAGCAAGTAGTTACTTCAATTGAAAGATATCTTTGTATGCCAGATTAGTAGCTCTGCCATCAAGTTATAGTATAACTTAGCTGCAGGTCGAGCTAACTCTGTAGCTAGTTACGTAGCTATAGCTGCCATCTGAAAAACAGTCAATCTGTTCCAGCCAATCTTAACAACTATCCCGGGTCGTATTTATTGTAATAGCTAAACAGACCTTGAATATGAGAGAGTATTTGGTTGGTATAAATAGTATACGTGATAAGTGCGATTATTTATGGCAGTGTCCTTAATAGTAGGCATCTAAAGTTATTTAGAAATAAATAAAATATTCACTCACTGGGCAAATAGAGGTTGTACAACCATATGTAACGGTATAATTGCAGAATGTTATCTCCCCTATAAGTTACTTCTGTAATGCTGTACCGTAAAGTGGGTATACTTTGCACCAGCATGGGTAACTTTGCACCACCAGATATATTGTTGTAAAAGACCTTTGGTGAAGGGAAACCAGATGATGGCTAGGTATTCTAAAAATTAATTTGATATACTCAGATAATGATCACTAATATTCCACCAATCAAAACACAGGAATATTATTCGTGGTGCAATGTTACCTATGGTGGTGTAAAGTATACCCAGTTTACGGTACCTGCCTTTTGGATCGTCTGCTTTGAGATGTTTACAAGAGGCAAACATTCCATCCCCCCAAACGGATATTTTAGTTTTTTTCTCGTAATAAAAACTGAGCTAATTATTTATCGTGTTTACGTAAACATTCTGAAGCAAGATATACCTCAATATCTCAACTGGGTTAGGTGGATATCATGGGGTGAATGAAAACATATTTTGCACTTTTTCGTCTTTTGAGTGATCGAACTTTGCAAAATCTTACCGTCACGTGTTAAAAATGTATGTAAGTATCCAACTCAGATGAAAATCCCGACAACACATTGCGTCAAGTCAAAGTGTAATCGACGATTAATTTAATAACTTTATTTATTTCCTTCACAGCTCTAAGAGTTCGGATTTAGAAAATTTCTGATATCTGTTAAGGGACATCAGCGCATTCATTATCATAAAACAAAAAGTAATTATATAAGTATACATATGTTTCGACGGGTTCGATAGCATTCATTAATCTTAAACAAAAATCAGCGAAATCGATATATACTGAACACGAATCGAAAACACATTTTAACTTTTAAATATTTGGAGTCGTATTTTGAAAAAACAATGAAATTTATTTTCGGTCTTCACGTAAACATCATTATAAATCATACATAACTTCGTTACCTCGATAGGTTAGATAGTTATGGAAGAATAATCGAAAACACATTGCACGTCTTTTCATCCCCTTAATTAAAGACTTTCGAAACTTCTTGAAGTCCTGTATTGTATACTTCTATACATTTGCAACTGAAGGAAAAATCAAGACGATAGCCCATTGGGTTCTAGCGGTACAGGCGATTAATAAAAACACATTCCCCCAGACCCACCCACCCCTTTATTCTCTTTGGGAGACGAATTTCGAAAGATCGAAAATCACTTTTTTGGTACCTTTTCACATCAGCGTCATTTTGAGGTAAAAAGCAACACTGTATTCTGAAGGGTTCGATAGATATCCAATATTAAACGAAAATACATTTAAGTTCTTTTCACCCCCTTAAAGACTGAATTTCGTAAATCCCTTTAATTGATTAATATGTTTTTTTTATGTCTGAGCCATTTACGTAAAACTCACGACGATAGGCCGTCGGGTTCGAGCTATGTAGACTAATCTTAATAAACACATTTCACCCCTATTCATCCCCTTAGTGGACGAATTTCGAAAAATGCCTTCTAGTTCTCACATATACGACGTATAGGGAGCCCACACAAAAATTTTCACATTCCTAGGTTTAGCGGTTTGGGCTGTAGTTTGATATCTCAGTCAGTCAGTGTTCTCATTTATACATTGAGATGAGTATGCCGAGATCGCTATCAATAACAAGTAGTGTTTTTGTTCGTCTGAGTGTCGTCATGATCATGAAGGGCAAACTATAACACTGGACATGAAATAAACACACTGCAATGGATGCATTCACAGTGGGTTACTACAAATTACCTTAATTATAAAAATGTTTCTGAAAATTAACCGAAAATTTTCGGAACTTACATTTTTGGTTCGTTGATTAGAAATATAGTATCTTTTACGCAACGCAAACCTGGTAAAGCACGCACAGCTTCACTGATGCGAGGGAAAACTAGCCTATTCAGGGTCATTCCGCACAAAATGGGACATTACAGTGATTTTAAAAATATGTTTATAGCTATATGCATAGAGTAAGTAAGGTATACATATATATATATGGCTATATGTGTACAGAAATTTCGAAATATTTAATATTTGAACTTTGTAACATAATCAAAGTTTATTGTTTAGAAACATCTGAAAAGGTATCTTTTTAAACTCAAGGTTTGTGTTTGTGGCTGCTTGTTCAGTTCAGTTCACAAAGACTTAAGTTAATAATGGTGTTATTTTAATTTGATGTCACCTTATGCATATTTTTAAAGAATGTTTTAATCAAGGTACCTTTGAGAAAACGAAACAGCATACACTTACAGGTTTTGTAGAGTAATTATTATTAACGTTTCGGGGGTTTTAGGTTAAGAGTGTTCTATGTCACACTCGTGAAGGAAAACATACAAAAGTTTCCACAGAAAAGAAACTGATTTTGTTAACCCAGACCACAGTCTAAGAGGAAGAGGTCTTGACACTGCCTATGCTCTCCAGCAAGAGAAAGTGGTCCCTTCATGTCGCCGAGCGCTAGTAGTAATTTGGTGGAAGATTTGTCTTGCTTACATCTCGCGTTTTACCATTTTTTGCAATTATTTATGTAAAATAATGTTAATAAGGTAAGCTGATATAGTACATACATGTTCCGTGTCCATAAATGCATTAGCATGTGTGGAACTGTTTATAAAAGTAGTCTGAAAAAATATATTATGTATTTTTGTTTTAGTTAACCCATTTGAACAAAAACTATCATTTCGTGCACAACAAAATTTTAGAATCGTTGATATGTGCATCTACATGTAAAAGATTGAAAAACTGAATTTTTTGGTTTAAAAAAATGTGTTCCAATACAAAATTATGTTCCCATTTTTTTCTTCGATATAATACTCGCAATTCCGGTAACAACTTCACATTTTAAGCCAAGCCAAATACAAAAACAAGATAAATCTTCCACCAAATTACTACTAGCGCTCGGCGACAAGAAGGGAGTCACATTTTATTCCTCAGTGTCAAGACCTCTACCTTAATAGACCGTGACCCAGACATATTATGTCATAACAACGTCAAGTGTGCATATCATCGAATAAAAATTTTTAGAGTGTGAAATAATTAGTTTAAAACAATAATAAATGTGTCACGAGTGTGACATGTTTTCTGTCACAGGCGTGTATGACCTTTTTTTTAGAAGTAAAGTAAGAAGTATAATTTTGATTATAGAGCTAAAGCTGGGTTCACAATTGAAAACTTAAGAATTATGACGTGTAGCTAAGAGCTGACTTAAGAATAGAAAGTGTGTTTCTTAACGTACCGATTCGCAACAGAACTTAACAGGCCGTGTGAGGTTGTGTGGCGTGTGGGCCATGACTTAAGAAGTAACAGGTATAGCGAAATTTTATATTTTTCCGTAAGAATTAAGGGAATGAACCAATCAGAGCATTCGGGAAGCTAAATAAACATGGCGGATATTTAAATAATATACGTTAAATATGGTGTGGTGCTATATATGATGGATTTGGCATTTTATGATCATTTCAAGCTAAAAAATGCATTTAAGCTTATATTTATTTTTGTTTTACGACAGAATAGCTGTTTGAAAAGCTTTTAAAAACCCATTTGGCTGGCGAACAACTCGTAGAATAAATTATTACTGTTTCGTATACACAGCATAGTATTATTTATAAAAATTTTAATCTGATTTAATGGAAATTCTTGCTAAAATAACAGAAATATATCATGTTTGTTTCATCTACTAGTTTAGAAGCCTCACACATTAAAATAACTTATTTAGAAGCATTATCTGTGTGAAGTGTTCAGAGCCGACCCCCCGGGGCTCAGTTGGTTGAGCGGCCGACTTTGGTGCGAGGGGTTCTGGGTTCGATTCCCAGGTCAGGCTGGGTGTTAATTTGTGTTTGTCCGTCGGGTCTCAAACCTTGTCACCATACAAATTGTCAAGCGAAAATTGCTGGGGTCACTCGAAATATGTCGAACCTAAAGGGGGGAATGGTTGGTGCAGTGTTGATGCGGAAGATTCCGCATCACCGCTGCACCAATCATTTTTATAAAAAAAAAAAAAATTGGCTCAGAGGTAAAGTTTTGGTTTGCTATTCACAAGGTTAATGGTTCAAAACTCTCTTGGAGTATATATTTTTAGTAATTTAAATTTGTTAATTTATATTTGCACATTACGAATAAGTGAAATTTTCATGGGTTTATACGTGTAGCCTCGGTATAATGTGATTACCCGATTGTACGACAACTGTTATTCAAGTAATGAACGTGGAGATGCAAATTTTTATTTCTAACATATTTTTTACATTAGTATTTCATTTCTACCATTCCTTGGCTATATTCTGGACAACTGGCGACGCAATATATTGAGGTATCCATAATAATTTCACGCATTTGAAGAAAGCAGAGTAGTCGGGTCCTTATTGGTTGGAATTAAGAATTAAAACATTTATTATGAACCAGAATTACTAAAGACTTTTTTCCGTGTGCGTGTTTGACGCTTACTGCATAATTCTTAATTCTTAAGTTTTTAATTTTGAACTAGAAGAATAATGACTTATTTCAGTCTTCCTGTTATTTGGAGTTTCTGAGGATATTGTAATTATAATTATTGTAGATAATTTTAGGTAATTTGTAACTAGTTGTGTAATTGAGAACCGTAGGGTTTAATAAAGTACTTTCAGTATCAGTTAAGCTCCAGGATTTAGTTGTGTTTGATATAAATCTGTCTGCTGTGTTATAATACAAACACTTATCCTTAAAACTATATCCAAGAACGTTACTCGTTAGGCCTATGCTTTTTACATTGCCATGACAATAGCCGAAGCTTGTGAGGTATAAATAAATACCAGTGCTCTTCCCAATACTATTGTCACTAGGAAGTCATATTAGAATGAACTGCAAACATATTTTGTTGTTCCAATATCTCGCACAACCTGCAAGTACCATTCTAAATTAAAAAAAAAAAAAAATGAAAATACTTCGATCAATCGACCCATAGATTCAAGTATTCTGAAGTGTATTCAGACTCTCAGTAAAGCTTCTGAATATATAGCCACAGTAAATGTACAGAGATGAAGGATAAATCAGGCCAGAACCAAAAAAACTGGAAGACACTTTATTCCTTGATAAACTTGGAAAGCTAAAATGAAAAAAAAAAAAAAAAAATTGAGTAATCTGCTAAAGATGGGAATTGAAATTGGTTTGCTATTCGTACTTTGTGATACCAATGGTAAACACTTCAAGGCAAACAATGGTGACATTCGTTACATGAATAAAGAAAGTATTCTCAGTGTATTAAAATATCCATATTTAAGGGCGTACTGATAAAGCATAATGATCTATATCTGAAATTAATTTTTTGAGTGTGAACTTGTGCTAGTTTGTTTGTGTTAATATCTTAATGAATGAAACATGCTGGACGATAATAGTACGACAGTAAAAAACTTTTCCCCTGACACAAACCATTTTGTCGCACCCGTGACGGGACCACACTGTCAGTATAATGCAAAATTAACAAGAACTTTATTTAGCTGTTATGTTTACATATTTAAAAACTACAGATTTTGTTTAAATGTAACCCTGAACGAATTAAAATGTTATTGTTATTACATTCACACAATTATTAGTTCAAATAGAAAACTGATACAAGGAGTCCAAAATTTGTAACACTCTTAAGGCAAGGATATTTAATGATAAATTCGCCTGATAAACATATATTTTATTATTTGTGTATTAATTATATAGGGCAACTGAATGGTTTATTAATGAACTGCACAAAAACATAGGCCTATTTCATTTTCAGATAGTTAGTTTTTTCTGTGTTTTAAACTGTCTGTAAGTCACACCGGTGATAATGAAATGACTCAGCAGTGTGGTGAGGAAATTTTCGGTTGTATGCTATGTATATTCTCATCCTGAGACCAGACGACTAAAAATCACCTCCTACCCGGACCTTGAGCTGAGGTTAGTAGCCTTCACACTTAGGTCAGCAAATTGTTTACTGAATAGCTCTCGGACATATGAAGGTCAGCACTGCGAATTCAGACCTAAACTCGACCATCATGGTGACCTTAAAAAGTTATAGAATAGACCCCCAGGTTAGCTAAACACATGTTGTTTCTAGCACTCCCATGCTAACTCCATCAACGTGAGTAATACCACCAAGATGTAGCAGTGTTTAAAGGCCAGGGGTAACCTTGTTGTGTATTTAAAATTCCTAATTAATACTTTTTCATTATTAACCTAAAAAATGGCTGAAACACCCCTGCACTTTGTGGGCAAGTTGGATGCGCCCACACAGCCAAATTTGTCGGACAATTCTTTTAATTTTAATTTTGCAAGTGTGTTTCTTTAATTTAATTCCAATTTAAATCAGTAGTGTTTTGTGAGCCTAAGTAATTCCTTAAATAATTTTAATGTTGTCAGTATACTTTTGTGCTACGTAACTTAAAAATATAGTAAATACATGAGTAACTGAAAATCACAAACATTTTCCCACAAATCAAATTTGGGACGCTAATCCACAAGTACGTATTTTTCATGTGTTTTGGGCCTTCGCCCCTGTGTTTTGTAGTGTAATTTGTATTTCGACGGTAGCTTCCCGTGCTCGGCCGGACGAGGTCACTGGCACAGGAAGGAATCGTCAGTTGGCCCTAAGCGGCAGAACGAGGTAATCGGACGTTAGTCACTCCGAGCTCTTCACGACTTTTGCATAGTCACTAGTATACCAATAGCTTTGTTTTAATCTCGAACCATTCAGTTTGCTTTTCATTGGCCCGGAAGTACCCCTCGACCCCTGCAACTCAACCGCCCAGGGGCTTAAAGTAAATAATCCGTCACCCACAAGGTGTTTTCAATACAGTGTAGCCCACCGGTGGGGTCTAGGACCGGTCCGCTTAGCGCACCATTGTTATTGTATCTTGTATGAAGTATGGTGTTATACAATAAATATGGATATCATTGAGGTACGTACTTTATTGGCTTGCCGCTTCACGGCCTTCAGGGTGTGGGACCCTTCAACCCGCACTACCCAGAGTGTTACGTAAGGTGTTATCTATTGGTGCTTTATCTGTGCTACGTGCGTGGGGAACGCCAAAAGTTTCCCCTGCGTAAGTATCGACGCTCAGCAGGGAGTGTTATTTCCATGCCACAGTCGTCGGTTGCATGGCCCTGTAAAATAGTCTCTCTGTCTCTCATTCTGAGTGCCCATTCTCTAATAATGGGCTGGCACTACCGGGCTTTACTCTGCCGGTGCTATCTGGTGGAATTTAATACCTAACCACCACCCCCGCCCGCGTCAAATGTATTTTTTTGTATTTATTTATTGATTATGTTGACATATTCACTAACATAAACAGATGCTCTGTGAATGAATAATGGTCTGAATCTGAAAATTCTGAAACTTCTGCAAACTCCGACGCCGTGGCAATCCAAAGAGAAAATAAGTACGATAAATATCATGTCTTGTCGCTTCTGTTAATCTTAGTTCACAATTAAAAAATCAAGAATTATGACGTATAGTTAAGAGTTGACTTAAGAATAGGAAGTGTATTTCATATTATACCGATTCACAACAGAACTTAACTGGCCGTGTGATGTTGTGTAGTGTGTTGGTCATGACTTAAGAAGTAACAGATATAGAAAAATTTTATATTTTCCCGTAAGAATTAATGGAATGAACCAATTAGGTACTCGGAAAGTTAAATAAAATGGCGGGTATTTAAATAATATACGTTAAATAAGGTGTCATGCTATGTATGATGGTTTTGGACTATTATGATCATTTCAAGCTAAAAATTATAGTTAAGCTTATAATTATTTTTTAGTTTAACGACAGAATATCTGTTTGAAAAGCTTTTAAAATCCCATTTGGCTGGCAAACAACTCGTAGTATATTACCGTTTGGTATACAATGCATATTATTAATTTTAAAAATGTTAACCTGATTTAACTGAATTTCTTGCTAAAAATAACGGAAATATAAAACATTTTATTACATGTACACATACAGATGCTAAATACATTGAAATACTTGTTTAGAATAGCTACCTATGAGTAGTGTTCGGTGGCTCAGAGGAGCCGACCCCCCGTGGCTCAGTTGGTTGAGCGGCCGGCTTTGGTGCGGGGTCTCTGGGTTCGATTCCCAGGTCTGGCTGGGTGTAAATTTGTGTTTGTCGATTTGGTCTCTAAAATTGTCACTATACAAATTATCTCACGAAAAGTACTGGGGTCACTCAAATTAATTAAGTCACATTAAAGGGGGGGAATGTTTGGTGCAGTGAAGATGCGGAAGCTTCCGCATCGCCACTGCACCAAACATTAAAAAAAAAAAAAGGAGGTAAAGTTTTGGTTTGATGACCCCCAAGGTTGAAGGTTCAAAACTCACTTGTAATAAATATATTTTTAGTCTATTTGCACATTACGAATAAGTGACATTTTCTTGGATTTATACGTGCAGCCTCTGTGTAATGCGATTACAAAAAGGGCCTTCGTACTCCGGTAGCGTTTTAATAAACTTCCCAAAAACCTTCAAGAAATGTTCTCAAGTCTAAAACTCTTTACAAAACAGCTAAAGGATTTTCTTGAAGAACAAGCTTTCTACTGCATGGAAGAATATTTGAAACATAAACATCAGAAAGCCCACATATTGTTACACACTGCACAAATCTCTTTTTTCTTCTTCTGCTTTTCTTTCCTGTTTTCTGTTTCAGATTTCCAAAACAAAGAATTTATAGAGTTGGTGTACAGAAGGAGCTGACGAAAATTCAATATGAATTCATATGCCATATGAGATAGCAGTGTCTGTATAAACATGTGTAATTGTTGTAAATGTATAAGTTTTCTATTTATTATGTAATCTTCATTGCCGGTACTTTTCCAATATCTTTGTACTATTGTGTATTGAAAAGATCTTACGGATGCAATAAAACAAACAAAAGCCCGTTTTTACAAGAACTGTTAAGATTATTCAAGTAAAATGGATAAGCAATTTTTTATTTCTAACTATTTTTTTACATTGGTCTTTCATCTATACCATTGTTGGCGAAATTCTGGACAACTGATGATGATTTATATTGCGTAATATACAGTAATTCCACGCGTTTGAAGAAAACATAGTAGTCGGGTTGTTATTGGCTGTAATTTAGAATTAACGTATTAATTATGAACCAGAATTACTTAAAACTCTGTTCCAAGTGTGTTATTGGCGCTTACTGCTAAATTCTTAAGTTTTTAACTGGGAACTAAGTTTTACTACTTTTTTATAGTGTGGCACGGTTGTAGAACTACGGGCGGAATTATGTTCTATGCGCCTGACGTGTAGTAAAAATCCCCCGTACCCAAAATTGAGTATTTGGGGCAGTACAGTTTTCATAACTGTTGTTTTGCTGTTTGTGCTGCCATCTTGCGGTGAACTGAATAACTAAATAATCGACAACGAAGTGTCAAAGATGGCGAAACGTATGTTCGTATGACTGAAATCATTACAGGTATTTACGTAGCTCGGGGTGATGATTGACAGAGAAATGGAAGTTTTGCCGGACATACAAAACATTTTAAAAGTGATGATAACATGTATGGTTAAAAGTGTGTAAAACGTCAGTTCACTGTGGCTCGGCGCGGTGTGCCAAAGGCCGACTGGGGTATGGTTGGTCTCAAACCATGGGCGCTCAGCAAGCCAAAGAACGTGCAGGATCTACAGGAGCGCTGGCTGTAAGAAGTACGATAAGGAATAAACCTAGAAATCCTAAAGATGGGCGTCAGCAAGGATCAAATATCTTTACGGAACATAGTGGTGAGTGCAGACATTTTATTTAGCCTACTGAACATGTTTCTGGGATCCTTAGTCTTATATGACCCCTAAAAATTAATGTTAACATCTCATATGTTCAACCTCTTTCAGAATTTTATTGCTGATAGTTTTTTTTATCTAGTGTAGTTTTTTTTATGAGACCTGCAGTAAACAGTTTCTGAGACAGTGACTTAGGTTGATTGCTGCGTTAGCAGAAACTGATTATGAAGTGGACAGTTTAAATTATCAGTTGAATATATATTAAATTAGGCGTTAATAATGTGTAATTTGACAAGTTCAATGATCAAATTATTAAAAAATACATTGTGACATGTTTTCATTAAGTAAGATAGTGTTAAGTTACAGAATACAAGTACCTAGGCATAAAGGTGCAGAGTGACTTAGGGTGAAGACGGCAAAGAGATTGTTTTATATAGTGAGAAGTATGATGGGAAGGGTGTCAGTAGTGCAGTGAAAGAAAAAGTGTATATTACAGTAGTACGACCAATGAAGAGTATGTAGCAGCAGAATGGGCTCCGTATGTGGAATTGGAGGTGCGGGAGCTGTAGAAGGTGCAATGATGGGCAGCAAGGTGGGTGATAGGTAAACGGAGAAGGCTGGTGATGATGGAGGGAACTTTTGGCTATCTGTGATGCTGAAGGAACTGGGGTGGAGCTTGTTGAAGGATAGGAGAAGTGTGGAAAATCTGGTTAGGATGTACAGAATGTTTACTGGAGAGGGAGATTGGGGTAAGTTAGATTTCCTGTTAACTAACGCAAAGTATATAGGAAGAGGGAATAACATCATAAAGATCCAGGTGATGAGCAGATCAGAGTGGGGTAGTCAGTCAGTTGTTAGGAGATCAGTGAGAGAGTGGAATTCACTTTAGGAGGATTTGGCGACTATGAGGACGGTTGGAAGGTTTAGGAGAGACTTGTAGGGGATTGAGGAGGAGGTTACAGCTTGCGACCTGGTGGTTGGCCAATTGCAAGTTGTTGTTATTGTTTTTATTATTATGCATATACATGCTGTTCTAAAAGTGGAAGTAAATGTTGGTCTGTCACTTGAATGCATTTATCATGTGATTCTATTGTTTTTAGCTGTAGAATCTATATCATGTCGTCATCTTGAAAGAAATATGTCCTTCATTACTGATTTTGAGCAGGTAAATCTGGCATCTCCACTCATGTGCCTGCCAAACCGTTACAAAGAAATAAAAAGACTGCTCTTGTTTAAGATCTCAGAATGCAGTTAGGAGTAAACTGTACAGGAAACACACATTAAATGTAGAGTAATAGTAAACAGGAAAATTTTCCGTACACAGAATGCATAAGTGGCTGGATTTCTTTTCAGTAAATTGTGAACAACTACTCCACATGTAGTGGACAAACTGTAAATATTTACAAGAATCACTACTCATCGTGTACCGGCCAAACTATTGATTTTAGACATATAGTTTATCAATGAAAAATGTTTCTAGTGGCGTTCTTAGTAGTCCTACATAAAAAAAATCTTTTGTTAGGTTACGTTAGTTTACATTAGCTGAAGTTAGGTTAGGTTAATTTAGATTTGGTTAGGTTACCTAACTTAACCTAACTTGGCCTAACATGAACTAACCTAAAAATCCTAACTTAACAATTTTTTTTTTCGTAGGAGTACTTAGAACGTCACTTATGTCTAAAATCAAAGTTTGGCCGGTACACGATGAGTAGTGATTCTTGGTATTTAACAATGAGTGTCTTTTCAACCCATGTTGAATACTGTTATAGGTCATTCTGGATAAAGTGAGCACTAAAAATGTAACCTTTGAAAAATATCACTAATCGTCACCGCATATAATTCACCATTAGTTCTAGTTGCCTTACTGCTTGTGTGGTTGGCAGCGAAACTACACAATATAGTTCCGTGTATTTTTCTACTTAAATACAACCATACTGAAACAAAATCAACCAAAATTGACATAATTGTATTTTATATAAGTAATAAACTTTTTTAATCTAACTGAGTAGATTCATAATGACTTAACAGTTTATCGTACACGCGCAAACACAAATTGACATGTCCAAAGATGTTAGACATTTCCCGTTGTTAGACGTTACGTGCGGAATGATACAAATTAGCTGAAAATGGAACTTTATCAGGGCTTTTTTGAGTGCTCACTTTATTCCGAACCACCTATACTGAATTTTTTCTGGGTTTTATTTTGTACTGCTAACTTATTTGGAGTTTATTTTTAGAATATATTTGATTTCTTAAAATTAATTGTAATAAACTATAATATAATAAAGTAATTAATTTATATATTTACATTAAAATATTTGTATGTGTACTTCATTTTTTTTTATGTCCTTTTTTTTTTTTTATGCTGTGAACAAATGTGTGTCCTCATTTTGGGTCACATTGATGTGGCAACCCTAGCCTAAACTATGGCTCTAAAATCAGTAGTTTGGCTGCTACAGGTGGAGTAGCTTTTCTTCACAATTACCGGCTACATTGTTGGGGACAGTTAGTCCTTGAGCGTAAAATTTCAGCCTGGAAAGAACTTGGTCAGGAATCAAGACACAATGCACGAGAAGGGAATAAAGACAGAAAATATGTTTAAATATTGATATTTTCAATCTAGATTAACATGTAAAATTAGTGAATCTTCCTAACATTGTGTAGTAAGTATACTTCCTGGATTCGAACTGTGCACCATAGAGCAAATGATTCTAAAAAAGAGGCAATCTTTTATTAGGTAAGATTTTTGGTTTAAAATACAGTTACCTTGTCACTAAGCAGCATGTATTGGCTTTGGTTTTTTTTACACTTTACATTATTTGTAGAAAATTAGGTACTGAGCATGCTGTACTACTCACACAGCCACGCACTTATACATTTGTATGCTGTTCTGTAAACATATTGCTAGCACACAACTTGGGCATTTCTGGCCAACCTATCCCATTAACACAGAAGCTGTTGGAGTCGAGAATTTTGTGTCATTCTTTATGAATTAGTACGTGACCCAGTTTTGAGGATATTTTATGATGCTTTAGTGTTAGAACTTTGTTTCAGTACCATCTTGCTTTGTATTCAGTCTTTACCGCTACTGCCAATGAAAGATTAAATCCACAGGTACCAGAAACATTTTATGCTGTTTCATCTTTTTTTTTTTTTTTTAATTTCAAATTAAAACACATCAATTAAGAGTGCCGGTACTGTGGCTAGACAGTCAATTTTTCGGTCCTATCATATGTGCATGTAGTATTGGGACAAACATTTTTATATTTTGTATCCCAGTGTGCTCGTGAGAAATGGAACAAAGCTTCTTTTTTGACTAGCCCAGGACAATTCTATATTTTTAGGCTATTGATTTAGTACATATGGTAAATTTCTGTCTTCATTCACTTTAGTCCTGCATGTGTATAATGTAAATATTTCAATCCTGATCTACAATTCAGTTCACCTGAGCAGAGACTTATAGTAACTGAATTTCTCATTCCACTCCTATTTCCATTTTAAGTCCCGATGTAACTATTAGCCTACTTTTCAAATGTAAGCGAAAATTAAAAATCGCTGTGTTACAGGAACTAGGCTACAATAGAAGCAATTTTTACCGGTAGTAATTAATTGCTGATATAGGCCTACTATACTAGAGAACAACATGGAACTCATCTTATATTATAGGCTAGCATGGTAAAAGATAGCAACATGGGCACAAGCAATACCTGGCCAGTTGCGAGTGCGTGTTTGCATGTGAAATGACAAATTTCTGGTGTTGGAAATGTGTTAATATTAAAATAACTACATTGTGTTCCTTCCTTGTTACGAAGCATGTTTCATAGAATACCAAAATATTGAACTTTGCAAGCATAATAGCGATAATAATTATGATAATTTTTATTGGAGCAATGCTAAATAAATGTTAATGTATTGAACTTTCTTCTTCTACAAAAGTGAATTTCACTATGGCATTGTTAATGTAAAATCACGTAAGAAAGTTAACAACTCATTTCATCAAGCAGATTATGTACTGAGACCCTTTAGTTAATCACAACATATTTCATCTTCCATGATGTTACTTCAGAAAGTTGTAATGAGCAGACTTTGGAAAGCTTACCCATACTGTAAACAATTTATTGAGCATTACTGATTTTATAGGATAAATGAACATGTCAGCAGCTATCCTAGAGGTAACAGTTGTTAGTTGGATTATTTGTTATTAACATATCACCTCTGTATCCAGTACTATTTTCAAGGTTTAATGTATTTGTTAATAGTCATGGTATGTATATACTTTTTTGCAAAACCAATACTCATCTTTATTTCATGCAGCAGACATTAGTATCACATGCCAACACTACAGTGAATACGTAGCTGCCTGAAATGAGTGAGAATCAAGAGTGAAAACATTGGTACCAATATACGAGACCAAAACAGGATATCAAAATGTACCTTGACAAGTGCATGTACTTACAATAGGCCCTATAGAATCAGTTGCAGTCGGATCACAGTTTCCAATAAACATATTAAGTTTAGTTGATCCACACAGCAGCTAAAGAAATAATTTGTTTTAAGGTATAACGTAATGTTAAGTGTTTTTTTTTTTTTGTGTGGAGACTACTAAATTTTATCTGGACCTCAGCATTGAAGTGCTTGACTCGTGTAGTAGGTAGGCCTTTATAATCACGTCACTGAGTTGATCACATTGGTACGGAAAAGGTGACTGTTTGCTAGGCTTCAAGGTACTGTCACAGAATAGATAAGTGGTAACAGAAGTGACAAGGGAAGCTTTTTCATTGTTCTTATTGTACCAGCTCTCTGAGTGTACAGAAATGTAAACATTACCACATGGATTGTTTTATGTAACCACTTGTAGTGCTTGAGATGCCGTAATTAGTTTGCGTATTAACTAAATATTTAAAAATTGTAAACATGACGATTTGAGGCTCAGCATCAGATAATAACTAACTCTATTAGAAGCAACATAATGGAGCTTCTTAACCACTGTTATTGTACCAGTTCTCGGAGCGTACAGGCGTATAAACTAAGTCATATGGAATTTGAGATATTGGTTCAAACAACTGTTTATATTTCAGGAAATACTGTAATTTTTTGTGTCTTATTTACATATTTAGAAATGGTATATGTGACATTATTTACGTGTTAATTTCCTCACGTATAATGAAATGGGCCAGATCTTAAACTATAGTCTAACCAAACTTCTACGAACTCCGATACCATGCAATCCAAAGAGAAGACGAGTACGATAAACATTACGTCTTGTTGCTTCTGTTATTATTTATTTTATTCTGTGGTACTTTATTCATTTTTGATGCTTTTCTGTCATTGGTGGGATTCCTGTTTGACTGGGCCAATGCTAATTCTGGTGTGCTGGGACTGAATATCTATAGACAGCGCCACATAACCCTTCACCCAGGTATACTAGGTACAGGACGCTACACTGGTTTGGAAAATACTCTGGCAGAAAAGAGTCTTGTGATTTTACACTATCTCTGACCATTTGTAATATTTCTTTCAGTAGTTTTGCATCGTTACCATATAGCCTACACTTTTAATTTTGCAACTTAGTTAACAGTTGGGTAGTAGACTATGCACAATATATTTTAGAACATGGACAGTTGAACATAGTAGGCATGACAAACCAGAGTCTGTTCGTGTCAAAAAGAATGTATACATACATTTCGAGTGGATCTGGTACAGTCAGTCAGAGTTAAAGAAGAAGTTAAAATAGAGAGGACAAGACTTGCTGAAATAAAGTGGCCCATGACTGTGCGAGTCTGTTGGCTTGACAGTGATAGTTTTGTGTATTACAGCTGCTGCAATAATCATTGGAATTTAAAACTGAACAAAAAACAGTTTGATGGCTATATTTATCCAATATTGGAAAAAAGGGAAATATGGTTATTAGGTTAATGTCAGGGAAATTTGTGAAAATTATGGAAGTTACTAAAGTCATATAACTTAGTTACTTGTTAAATATTTCTGAAGTTTTTCAGATAATATGCTTTTGTTTTACTAAGGGTGAAAAAATGCAATTACTTATTGCTATGTTATACTTGGGCTCTAAAACTTAATGACATTTATTGGAATTTTAGTTTGTGACAAATCTCGTTATTTTCCACAACTAAAGTTGATGAGCAAACCAAGTCTGATTCAGTAGTTATTTGTTTTAGGTAGCATCAGAATATTCCATACTAGCCTACTTATCACAACATTCTGATAACCATTATGTGCTAGGCCACAGTGTGGATATTCTTAAGTTTCTAGAGGTGTCTAATAACCGTTATTTTGGTTTCATGAATATTTTGTACTAATCTACATTAGATAAACAGCGACAAGCAGTTTATGTTGAAGATGTTATTGCCACCTGGAATATGTTTTAGTACATCAATATCCAATATTATGTAATACTTTAAAGTAGACTATTGCTTTTCTGACATAAACTGGCCATCTGAACCTTCGGACCTTAAAGACATTCAGAAAAAAACCCTATTAATGTCAGACTGTGCCCTGTTTTACATCAAAACAACAGGTATTGGTCAGGAGTAACAAAAAAATAGAGTTCATACATGCTAACAACTGGAATTCATCTTGCTAATTGATAAATTAAATTCTGTTTTGGAGCGTAGGATAATACAGAATATTGGGCAATCGAACAGTCAGGTAAGCAAAGCTATATTTACTGTAATTCCAATTTTCAAAAGGATAGTACACTAGAAGTCAATTATAGAACAGATTAGGTTAGTTATGTATAGAACCGATATCATGGACATACGCCATTGCTTGCGAATGTTGCCGTATGTTGGCGTATGTCCATGATATCGGTTCTATACATAATACCAACCCATTGCAAGAATCGTTCAAAGATCACATAGGTTAGTTATACTGCGGAAATTTTATACCCATAATGTATAAAGGAGTGGTCACACCAGGTATACTGCGGAATTATTTTTCCTGCGGATAAGTAGGCCTACCGGTATCATGTCCCCTAAGACAAGTAGTGTAATAGGCTTCTACTGTGTTTGTACGTTTTGTATTGCTCTCAGAAAATTGCATTTTATATAAAAAACATGGAAAAGTCAGGGAATTTTTATATTCCTATTCGCTGGACATCTTGAGACAGTTTTCGCAACAACTAAAAGTATAATAAACGTCAGTACCACACATGCAGTATTAGATTGGTGGAGCATAAATGTTGAACTTATCAGCCATTGGCAACAAGCCTACATAATTTAAAAATCGTATTGCCATGTGATAGCACAAATATGTACATTCACATTTGCAGAATGTGCCTAGTCCGACAAAGAAGTAGAAGTGACTACATTGTGCTTGGGTGCTATAAAATTACTGAAACAATTTTGAAATACAGTGTGAATAAAGTGAGTACAATATTGTGTCTTCATGTTCATTTTACTTCTTGTCTCTGCTTTGCTCCATTGTGGTGTATTTAACACATTTTTAACTTTTATTTTATCTAGCATTGAATGCCGATTGGTTTGGTATTCTTTTTGATGCTGAATTTATTTGCCCACTAAATTACGGGGAAAGATTTTAGTGATATTTCAATGTCCAGTTTTTATAGTTCTTATATTATTTTTTTTAATATAACTCTGAGACTTTTTGTTTGCCTACATGACTGAGATACTCATAATGTTAATTTGAGTATTTTTGAAACACAGATTTTATTTTGATAAATTTCTTGGTTCTTTTGCTTGGGCAGATGGTTTTCACCTTTAGGTATTTGTTTGTCCGACGTTATTGTTATTTTTTCAGTCAACCTAACCCAAATAAGATTTCAGTGAAAAAGTTATAATAATTTCATTTTAAATTGGGCAACCGCTCTGTGGCAAGCTATAACTGCTTTTTCAGTTCAACCCCCTTTTACATTTTTCAACCCCCTTCACCTTCACCAACTCCTCCAAGAGTAAATTCTCTCATCAATCTCCAGAGTATAGACTGCCTAACTAGTTCTGTTCTACTCATCCTCTCAATCTTGTCACTATTATTTCCTTTCCCTCTACAGGATGTCCCGAAATTACCTTCTGATATTTACACAGGTTGTAGTATGCAACAAAAGAAGATGAAAACATGTTGTGCACTGTAACTAAACTCAATATTAAGGGCTTTATGTCCAGTTAAAGATGAATGTTTACAACCGTATTTTCCCGAAAAATGGGAAACTATGCCACATACAGAAACAATATTGTCAGCATTGCTTAATACTATTGGGATCTTCAAACCAACAGCATACCTTCCACCCTTAGGAAAATAGCAGGGATAGGTACCCCCTAATTGCATACAACTATTTTACCGTCAGGTTTTTCCATACATTTGAAGGTGGTTTGTTGAGTAATGTTACCTGTGTAACAAAAAAGGTACTCTGTTGCAACTGTCTAGGAGCCATAGTTTTCGTTCAAATCACAAATTAAGCTGCGACGGGTGTGTGTGAATCAACCGTAAAAATATTTTGGTTGGAAAGGAAAAAAAGGGGGTGGGGTGGAATTTTTCAATGCTACGGCAGGGACGTGCCAACTTTTCTGTGAAGGTGGGGGGGAGGGCTAATTACTATAAAAAACGGGAAAAATTCATGCACACCACCTTGCATATACCTAAGAGTGTTTGTGAATGTGCCACATGCAGTGTGACTACATCCTACACCACTCAGGGGAGAATAGACTTGCTCGAGCTGGTAACCTTCCTGTTTAACTACCATTTTATTATTTATATTTATTCTCTTTTACTACAGAGTCCTTTAAGTTAGTTCCCAAAGCACATGCTTGGTTAGTAGAAGACAGACTGGCAGGGTCATGTTTGTAATTAATTTTGTAGGATAATTTAAAGGTGTTAGTGTCATAAATGGTTAATGTCTCTTAATTATTAATTGCATCTAGTGTAGTAATTTTTCACCACCACCACTTCGTCTCATTTCCATTGCATTTTGATTTGTTTTTGTCAGAAGATGTTGTGCCTCCACACACCATCTCCCAGAACCTAGTCTTGTTAGCTTAACAACAAAGTACGTATGCAAGGACTGCCTCCGTGCCACCCCTGGATGCTTCATGTTGGGTTAACTTATAGATATATTTGTTTTGTCCATCCAGGGGCAGGACCACTGTCATTTTCGTGATTATATGCAAGTGCTCTTGTCATGGGACTGAAACAAGTAATTCATTGTATTTCAGTGTTGGAATAGGCTTGGCATGGACCTAAATAGGGACTAAGCGTAATTTTGTGTGCACGCTCATACACACGTTAGACTAAGGATCAAGGGGCCGCAGTGGCAGAATGGTCAGACCGTTTGCCTCCCACCAAGGTTCCAGGCAGGGTCGGTGCCCGGATTTTCTCATGTGGGAATCATGCTAGACGATGCCGTTGGTCGGCGGGTTTTCTCTGGGATCTCCCGTTTCCCCTGCCCCTTCATTCCGGTACTGCTTCATACTCGCCTCATGTCACTCTTCACCAGCGCTAAAGACCTCAATGTTACGTGCTGACCAAAATCTCTCACTCACGAACTTAGGATCAACTTCAGTGATGCTTCTTGGGGGCAGGCATGTGGTCATTTGCCATACAACCTGAGTAAGAAGTATTGTGCTCATGTTTTGCCAAACTAAAAACAGTGAAACTGATGCTTGTGGGTCTTCTTAACCTACCCCTGAAAACTGTCTTTCGTTATTCAGCCTTCATGCAACACAAGAGTCTATTGATTTGTGCCATCTCTGCATCTGTAATACAATAAACTTAAAGTAAATTGTTTTTGGTTAGGTTGGTGAAAAAAGATAGAACAAATAAAAATAATTTTCACCATATAAGTATCCACATTTCATGACTCCCAAAACAGACTAATCAGTTTATCTACTTAAAGTAGGCACTTGAGTTATTTGAATTATAAGTCTGTAATATGCACCATTGTGCAGAATGAGTGCCGTTATTTTGATTTGGTTGGTGTATGTATTTATACAGGTACTTTTTATATTGAGTTTTTAATACCTGCCAGTTTCATTACACTTTGAGCATTAAGGTAAAATCACCCAGGATTCAATATGTTCAGGAAATTTCTTGTTAAAAAAATCTGAAAAGCTGGATAATTGTTATACCAATAAATCTATATACATATACTGGACTTTTCCTGACCTTCCTGATTTATAAACATGTACGAATAAAATCACATTTTTTTAAAATCAATTTTTAAAATAGGACTGCAAATAACCCTCAATCTGGCAGCTGACAATCCAGTGTTCATCAATTTTATAGTTGGTATTCCCAGATTTGATAGTACTATATGTAAAGTCTGCAAAATGTTGAGCAAAAAAGTCAAAAACATCTTAAATGTGTAATATAACTTTTAGGGAACGTTCGTTAATGTTTTGTATTATAATAATGTATTAAAAACACATGGAAAACAAACCAGAACTTTATATAAGAAATATTAAAGTAAAAACAATATTTTTAAAATGTAAAACTTTTTAAAATCATTATGTGTTTAATACACATTTTACAAATATTGTTTTCGCTATCAAATTGAGGGAAATATGGTTAGGCCTACGTCGTATTCCTCAATTCGATAGCCCCTTTAAATATTTCCAAAACAATGTTTTGTATAAAATGTAGTATCCATGTTGTTTATGTTGTTTAGCAACATGTTTTGGAGGTATCAAACAGACCAAAGTCCAAAACAAACACTTATTGCCTAAAAACAAGCTTAACAAGTGAACTTGCTTGTTTCACTACTACTAGAAATGATGATTCTTCTCGGAAATAGCACGGGAAGTAAAAAATAAAGTGTTAGGTCCGAAACAAAAATAATTCAAGGAACGCACTACTACTGCATGCGAAAGCGCGAAGTCCATAGATAATTGTGCACTAGAGAAAAATTTGATTTATTCAAGGAGTATTTTTTCTGCCATTTTTAAAATTTAAATCTGGGTGGTTTACCTTAATTAACGTACCTCAACCTAAGTTATTGTTTTTTTACTAAGTTAAACTTCAACCTCATCTTTGTGAGGATTTTCTGCCTGTACGGATAGTTTCATTTGTCAGAGATTTTCTAAGAGAAATTTTACTAAGGAAGCTGCCACGGAGTTTGTCGCAGAGTTGTTAACTTGTGCTGTATAAATTTGCAATAGTTAAAAAATTACATTAAAGTTTTTTTTGTGTGTTTTTAAGATGTTTGTGCTAAATGTCTGTGACAGGTTTCTTACACCAATTACCCTACTTTTCTTGTTTTGCTGCCGATTGTATTGGGAGTACATAACTTTAGAAATGCACAGTTTTGAGCAAGGATCCTTGACTCCTACTCTAAAGTTTTGTATCTGATGAGTTGTAAACTGTACAATGAGGGTAATTAGATTAGAGATATTTAGCATATTTAACTTTTTTTAAAATTTGAATATCTTTATGTATCCATGTTTAAACACATTCAGTTGAATGGATTTCAAAATAAAAATTTTAACACAATTTCACAGCAAACAATTTTTGCTTTCACAGTAAATGTGTATTTATATTTGGTGTATTTGTTGACATTGATGTGGGTTATAACAACAGTTATGTCAGTTAATTTATATATTTTAACAATGGTAAAACAGTTCCTATGAAAAATTAACTTAACCAGATCTGTTTCTTCATAATCAACCATTAAATAATTGTGATGGTTTCTTAATGTTTAACTAGCCAGTCTTAAGAATCATTGAAGTTCAACACGTTTCAAGTGATAGTGATTGTAAGAACTTCAGAGCTAATGTAACTGTTCACAAACGTGAAAATTTTTCATGTCAATTAGACTATTTCCATGTGATATGTAGCGACAGCCTTATCTCTTGTGTTTAACATCATACAACAGTTCTTTTTTGTATGTGGGCTAAATAAAAATGTAAATCTGCCATTTTTTTGCGTTCAGACTTGTTCGTATGAATGGTAGGATGGCTGTGTTTGGAACTGGTTGCCGAGAAAGAGACATGTTTGTTAGAAAACATTCTTTCTGAGCTCTGCCCAAGGTAACTCGCGTGCCAAGCGCAGTTGTTTTGCACTTTGCGAAAATCGAAAGCCACCTTACCTGGAAAAATAGTTACAGGTAACTTGTTTTGCAGTGTTCTTTTTTCACTGTCAAGTAATTTGTTAAAAAAAGGTGTGTTATTAATGATAACTTTGAACTTTAAAAAAATGACTTATTGCAAACATGTGCTGTTTTTCTTGTGGCTTTTCAACAACCTTTTGACCATAATATTGATGTCGAACATATCATGTTTTTGCAGAAACGCTGAGAAAATGTTTATACTATTAAAATTGTGACCATTTGAACATTTCTCGAGTGCAAGTGCTTATAAAGAACTATTTTTCAGAATTTCATCAAACTTTGTACACATACAGTAAGTAGGCTACTTAGTAAGGTCCTTATTGAGTAGCTTGCTATATGTGTACCGAAAGTTGACTAGACTTTTATGTATTTTGTTAGTTTGTGGGTTGATTCTCTTAAACCAATTTTTGTGTGTGGACATGTAGTTGTATATAAATAATCTTGTTCACTGTAGGGGTCGCAAATTCTTGAAACTCTGTTGATAATTACCAGCTGTTACCAGCATGCTTTATTTATATATATATATATATATATATATATATATATATATAATGTGTGTGACTCGTGCTAATGCTAAAATATGAAATAGTTACCCCCATAATAGCAAAGAATGAGGAAAGACTGTTGGTTTCTTTCTTTTATCCTTTTTTTATGCTATATATAAATGTGTAATATCGAGAATAATGCATTTCAGATGGTACTAAGGTACTGTCACAGTTGGAAAACAGTAATTTGTGGCAAACATAATATTCATTTGGTTTACTTGTGTAGTGTAGGAATATTTTGTGTTCTAAATAGGCCTAATAAGTAAATACTGATTGAGAAGTGAATTGAGGGAGATCAGAGTTGTGTTGTCATCAATTTTTTAAAAGTACTGTAAATTAACTAAAAAAAAATATATATATACATATATATTTTTTTTTTTTAATAAGTTCCCCATCCCGATAAAGTTCGGCAGCACCCAGGGTAAAAATTTAGGGCTCATTCAGATAAAACATGGTGCAGTGTTGTTTAAAACCCTAGCATTAACACATGCAGTTTTCACGTAGGAGTGTTGGCTGAGGAATGCGCATCAACCGGTGTCATTATGTGCCCTTTGGTGGTGCGTTTCTACAGTTCTGCTGCCTAGAATCGTCGGATGTAGCTACATTTACCGCAGTCTCTAGGACTGCGAAGGATAACTTGAATGGGGCTTAGGGCACTAAAAATAAGGGCAAGATGCGGCCGGGTCGCGGTGATTGAGCCGCCAGTAGCCTGTGCGCGGAGTGGCGAAGCGACATAGGCGAGGGAGCATCGCAGAGAGAGCGAGCTGCGCGGTGCATCGGTTAGAAGCGTGTGGTGAGGCGACGGGAATACTTGCGGGAGCTCGAACGTGTGTGGCACGGACGAGGTTGTGGTCGAACGAGAAAAAACGATTATTGATTTGATGACAAAGTTGTAGAATAACACTTTTTAAATATTAAGTTACTAATTTAATTTGAACCTAATCATTTGTGATAAAAAAAACTCGTGCAGTGGTGGAATATTTAGGTACTGTCAATATTGGCTGTTTCCAAATTCATAAGATTAATCCTCGGATCCTTGAATCCTCGCAACCTTCACGGTAGTGCATCCTTTGCGGTTAAGGGTGCATTTGTGTATAAACATACCGTCCGAATTCTAAAGAAAAGAATATCGCAAGGATGCGTGTCATGCATCCTTTAGCCAAGGATGTGTGGAAGGGTGCATCTTGGATCTTTGGTACAATTCGGAAAGGAATAAAAAATGGCCGCATCCTTCATGACGCACTTTTCAAGGATGCGAGTGTGCGAAGGATCCAAGGCACTCTTCGGAAACGGCCATTGAATGACCATATTGAACTGAAAGCATATGCGTTACGTATGTTGTGTTGTAAATTTTTTTGATAAGTAAATTAATAAAGAAATGCTATGTAACTCGTATACTTCATTTACACAGTCCATCGCGATAACCTGATAGCCCTTATGGTAAAATCTTAAAACTGTACCTAATTGTTAACCTCGTCTGTAATATACGAAGGACGACGACTGGATGTAGTAGATTACTTACAGCTAATGGTGCATGCCTGGCTAGGTGACGTAAGACGGCGACGTACTGACATCAGAACACGAGTTCTTAGAGTTGGCCACAAGTTTTTTTGTCAAAATACCAAGAGCGAAGAAACCCGCGGCCGCATAGATCATCGAGAAGGCCTAGGCGGATGACCTTGCGTATTCGAGCAACTGATGGCAGGCAGATTAGGTCGTGATTTAAGAACAGTTTCTAGCAAGTTTCCTGTGAAATTAATTTTGCGCGTTTACGCATACGTCCGTCGTAAATAACTGTTCTCGTTACACAGTTTATTTCCAGGAAAGGCAAAGGAAAATTGTTGTGTGCAGACGCCACTTTTACTTAAGTCGTCTGAAAAAAAAATTGTGGAAATAGCATCTCTGCCTCACTGGCGCTCAGTCTCCTGAATGCAACGAGGGAAAAATGCATCCTGACGTCTGTTGTTCAATCCTTTGGCTTTTGCAACGTGCAGTGATAACATACTGGTACAGATGTAATTTGTATGCTGTTAAGACTAAGACCGCGATGGGCCGCGTTCTCTACGTCGACTCTTAAGAGTGCGTGTTAGATAAATAAACGCTGAAAACATCAATTGATTTCTACGCTATTTTCGAAGCCAATGTTGATAAAATACTCAATGACATTCCTAGATAATGGTATTTGCCAACTTTATGAGTAAATATTTATCCAGAATTACTAATTCGTTACGCGTGATCTCTTGCGCTGCAATAAAATGCACGGGGTTCCGGCGTCAGAAGTTCGTAACACTGGAGACTATTTTGTTTAAAACGTTGGCTATAACTATTGTCTAGGATTGCTATTGTTTAATTTTCGCAAACTGACTTCAAGAAACCTACAGTTATAGATTAATACTTTTAGCGTTGGATTATGTACCACGACCTCTTAATCGTTCACCACTTGCCTCATCGCCTTTATGCACCAGGCGCTTGACTGGCGTCTGTCTTTCCCTTGAGAACTTCTCTTGACGCCACGGGTTCCTATTTACACTGTTTTTTTCTCAAATATATTTTTTAATTCTAAAAGGGAGCAGATCTCGTAATACCTCATAATAAACTTGTTGAAAATTGGTTTTACTAGGTAGTATATTTTTCTAAAAGCAAAAATCTTTGTAATTTTTCGCTTTCAAAAATAGGATACGTAAGAAGAAACATTTTTAACTCGATCTATTTGGCAGTTTCACGATGTCTGCTCCTTGGTATTAATATTTTTCTTTGGATTTACTCGACGGCGAAGTCGTTAGGGACATTTATAAATACACACGGACAGAACAAGGAGTAGTGTCAGCCACCTTTGGTAAGGAACCATCCCAGTATTCACCTGGAGATATTTCGGGAAAACCATGAAAATCCGAAATCCGGATAGTTGGAGCCTGTGATCGAACCCCGGTTCCCCCGTGTGCGATGCTCCTGTTTACAATTAAACTACAGTATTAACATTCTTAAAAGCAGCGTAACTTGTAGCACAGAATAGCAGTCTGTGCCACTAACAAGTGCACTTCTCTGAGATCTCTGTTGCTATACCTTTGTATTGTGGCCCGCTGTAAATTGCCATAATATGAAACCTAGTTGCTCTATGTTACAAACACATTTATCTTCGTTCACTAATTCAGTAGATCAACACATTGTTTCATTACAATGCAATTGTGAATTTAGTGTTGGAATGGCATATACAAGCCCTCAAAAAAGCGCACTCGTTCGTAGTATAGAAAATACGTGCCGCATAACAGCCCGTTGTTCGCAACCAAGGTAGGTTTAGGCCGGTTACCTTCCTGAAGAGAAGAAGGGGCCGGAGTCAGTGTGTGAAGTTCTGTGAAATCTGCGGACCGTGATTGCGTTCCGTCTTTGGGTGAAGTAGTCGAGTAATGTCAGCCTTCTGAAAGGTTTTACTGTTATTTCAACGAGGGTATGTCTAGACTTGAATTTGTGAAGGGGGGGGGGGGGGGG
>PNEQ01066260.1:0-42024 GCA_003012365.1 Medauroidea extradentata | reverse complement strand
GCACTTAGCGATGAAACACTGGAATGTCTTCTGACTGCAAAATCTACACAAAAAGGAAAATGTTTTGAGCAAAAGTTTGATTCGTCATTTCTCAAGACTGCAAAATCAGCTACAACGTCAAGGAATCAACAGCATTAAGGTAGAGTGACAAAGCGACCTGTTATTTTAACTGTTTTCTTGAATTGTAAGAAATTCCAAGTTTTTAGTAATATTTTTTGATATAAATGACACCATTTTGCACCTTAAAATCCAAATTTTTCTGGGGGAGGGCCCCCAGACCCCCCCCCCTCTTTGGCTTGGGGTATGGATAAAAATCCTCCTGATTTTCCATTTCTGGAAGTTGGAAGGTCTGCTGTGGACTTCACATCATACCTCCATGTGTTATAAAACCCAGACTTCACATGTTCTGTCGCAAGTGGAGATGGATCCTTTCACATTGTCTTCTCTCTCCTTCCCCTCAGTGTTTACCAGTGTAATGCAGTGCATCATGTGTATAAAGTGTGTTAGGAGAAGGGATAAAATAGGTTGAGGGTTAGGACAGCAGTGCAGCAAGCCACGGAGAGAGAGAACTTTGGGAGGATCTGCAGCCGTTTGGATTTGTCACAAAAAAGAACGTGCATATCCAAATGATATTCTAGTTGCAACCACTTCAGTAATGGCTATGTAGTTTGTGAATCCTTGATATACTAATGATCTGTAAGGGTTATTTTCTCTGCACATTATGTTAACCTACTTAAACTGCGCTGGTAACTAACTAAGCCAACATAGATTTATGGTGAAAGATTGCTGAAAAGCTATTGGCACTGTATGTTAACATAACGACTATGTACAAAGCAGTGTGAGACAACAAAACAACTGACTATCAAATAAAGAGTGTTAGTTTAAGCAGCAGTATAGTAACAATATAAACAGTCAAAACACATTGCCCAAATAAGTGGGTGTGGTGTACACTGTGGCAATGTTTGCAATGCCATCATTGCCAAGGTACAGTTTCACCACCTTTCCATTACACTAGAGTAATGCAAAAAATTGTTATCACAGATGAGAAATAAGTCCTTGATCCACTTGTCTCGCTGTTGAAGAGTGTGGAATAATAAACATGTCACCACTTCCAAATATCTCGCTGGATTCTTTCCCCCAAATGCCAGAGCTGACAATGACTGATAGGTAGACTGGCTAGAGCTGACAATGACTGATAAGTAGACTGGCTACGGATGGTTGTCAGGGGCTCAGTGAGTGAAAGTTCGTGACTGCTTCAACTTGAGTGCGAACAGGCATGAATTCTTCATATGAGAGATGTTTGTCACCAACGTGCTGCAGATGATACTTGACACATTTCATGCCTGCCTGCTGGAGTCCACCAAGATGAGGATGAACAAGGTGACTCATTGTGATGCAAACTCACTGATACCACTCCTTGTGCAAAGATGAGGAAAGATAACCATACACGTCTGACAAATGAGTAGTCTTCTACAAAGTTTGTGCCACAATATGTACACATGAGAACATCTTCTGCATCAAGCAATGAACTGCGTGTAGACAGCCAGAAAAGTGGAAGTCTAAGATCAGAAACCAGTTCTAGGTAAACTACCATGCTTGTGAATCAGACAGACACAAGTAGGCTTTGGTACATCTCAAACCTCTAGAGTGACACATCAGTATAGAAAATATGCAAGCATATTCCAACTCCTGTTGCAGTAAAGGGCTTAAGGTCACCCATCACAGTAGAAGACTGTACAGGCTTAGCACGAAAACACTTTCGGCACAAGGTTACTATGCATCTGACAGCACCCAAAATACAGAATATTGTTCTGAGATTGCCTTTGGAGAGTTATAATTTCAGGATTTTTATTAATGATGTGCTGTGGGCCGCGATGGCAAAGTGGTCAGACCACTCACATTCCACCAAGGCAACAGTTTCAATCCCTGGCGGGTTCAGTCCCTGAATTTTCACATGTGGAAATCATGCAGAACGATGTCACTGGCTTGTTGGTTTCCTCTGGGATCTCTCGTTTCCTTGTCCCTTCTCGTTCCAGCATTTCTCTGTCGTAGGGTCTCATTTCATTACATCCTTTGGGGTACGCAGATTGCCTACGTACTCCCATTCATCAAATCTGCTTTCAGGGTGTAATACCCGAGCTCTCAAATATCCTCCTCATACAATATTTATTTTTTAAAAGATGGACTTATGGTGAATGAGCAACTCAGTGAATCAATGGCATCAAATGAGTAAGACAGAATGTTTCTGATCAAAGGGTAAGTTTGACGAGCGAAGTTGCTAGTCCACCCGTAGCATACCTGCAGTGTCAAAAAAGGTGAAAGTTTTTTCAAGACATTATTGACACACTGATGTTTCATTAGAGCACAGATGTCTTCTGCAAACACTTGCTGCTGAGCTTTCAAAAGCTGCAGCTGTACTGCTCTGTTGATAGCTTCAGGCAACAGTGGCCCAGTCTGACTAGTACTATTATAATAGTTGTTGATGAAACACATAATATAAGCAGTGGCACGTAACAATTTTGAAAAATCACCACATGTGCTTAAAAGTATTTCCACAAGATCATCTCGAAGATGGGTAACAACCACCACCACAGCCTTTTATTTACTGTGTACAACCTCTAGACTGAAAACTCCAGAGGTTGCAGAGGAGTGTGGCCACATAGCTTCTGGGATAACAAGTCAGATAGGGCTGACCACTAAAGGGGATGGGAGGGAAATTCAGAAGATCTGACTCCTCAGGAATCACAATCAGCTGAATTATCCTCGAATATTACATGGCGTCACATTTCCCATTAATTTAGCATCATTAATTTGGCTGACCCGATTGGCCACAAAGATCTTTCACCAGTCAGGATATCAGCAATCCAGCTTAGAACAATGGTTGAGTCTGACCATGCCTACACATTGCAAATCATTAGAACCTTTTCCAGCATTGTTTTCACATATTTTGATGCCTTGGCATGAATAGCTGCTGCACACAGCTCCTCGTGTGGAACAGAAAAATTGTTTTCAATAGAGCCACCTAAGTTTTTAAGAACATTTAACTGTCAGTCACTTTCTCATCTTGTTGTTTAACTCGAAGGTACATGATTGCATTATATGCCACCTCGGAGCTATAGCAAACCCCAATCCTTTCAGGCAGCTGTAGAGACATAGGTGCTGGACATCAGACACCAGTGGCAGTTCAGTCTTAAGTGTGTGCCGTGATTGTTGGAAGTACATTGTCCTAGATGATGTTCAGAACCTATAATCACTGTATAATGTCTTTGTCACAACAGTTATTGCAGGCAGCCAACCTGGTGGATCAAAGGTTGGGTGAGGTGAGATAGGAAGACTTAGTTGGGAGTGACTCTGATGGGAAAATGTATTAGTACTGGAATTCAAGCTGAGCCCCAAGACCTTTCGAACATACCAGAGTCTGAATCAAATGACAATGGAATGCTGTTTATATTCTAAAGGTAGCCATGCAAGGAGAGCTGGGTACTTACTTATAAATACAAGAAGCCGGAAACCACCCACAGAGAGGATTTCAATTTCTATTTTCCGATTGGGTTGTGCATCTTCCATAGTGGCAGCCCCTGTTACCATATCATCTATGTAAACATCAGAGCTTAACACACTACTGGGAGTTTTAATACTGTAAGTCCCAAATTTACAGTGCTCTGATTTTCCTCATTTAGGGACAGAATTGTTCAAGTTAGTGTATAAATGATTCAATTAAAGTTGTTCCTGATTGGTAGTAACATCATTTACTACCTATTATTATGGTTTTAATTTTAAATCTAAAATATATTTGTGTTACCAAATTTCTAGCATCTCTCAGTTTATCCAATTTGCAGTTTATGCTCTGTTATGGTTTTACATTGTATTTGTACTACTATACAATATACTTTACTCACCTAATCAAACTGTACTCCAACAATGGTTGTTTCTTGCTTCTCGTGCTTTTCTTCCCCCTCATTTGTGCAATATTGAACATCCTCTTCTCCTCTTTAGCTTGCAATTACCAAACTATTACCCCTATCCATTCATAGTGATAGGACCTATGAAATAATGAACTGTATTTGTGATCAGTTTTGTGCAGGTAGAGCTTTGAAGGTTTTACTGTTAACTTATCATATTGTAACTGTATGTTAATAATACTCAGTTGAATAAGATTTGTTATTTTGTTTTTGTATGGATGGTCTGAAAATGGAAAAATTTATCTTCAAAGAACTGTATTTGAATTAACACCTGTTACATTTGCTGAAAAAAATGTTTAAGTTTTATAACGTTGCAATGTGAGATGATCAAGCACACACACTTTTCAAGCTTACTCCAAAAAGTCAGGTGCTGCAATAGCCTCCTTGCATGTAGTGAAGGAACAGGAAGATGTCTCGTGATTTGGAATAAATACGGTGCCTAAAATGACAGTCTTTTCCAATTTTTTTTATTCTGTGCATAATGTTTATTTTATTCAGAGATTTTTAAATTTTTGTTACATTAACTATTTAAATTCCAAATTTTGGGACATAAAGTTGTAAACACAAAACTTAAAATGAAAATTAATTTGAAGCACATTAAGTTTTACTAATGGCACATGGAACTTCGTTTGTGGATTGTGCAGCTTGCAGTGACTTTTATTAATGAAATAATTAGTGTCTTTCTGGCTAATATCTGTATGGTTTCATGCCCTGAATGATGCACGTATTTATAATATTGTCTCAAATCAAAACCCTAAAGGTAATAATCTAATACACAAAACACAATTTCAAATCTGTGCAGCAGCACAACAGTTTATATCTTAAGGCACCCACCTACTAGCCATGTATTTCTCTGAGTGAGGCATATCTCCAAGGGTGATGTTGACTGGCTCATGTACCATAATAAGACATTGAAACTGTGTGCAGTGGTATTGTAGATCACTCGCCTTACTAATGATTTTAGGGGTGACCCCTTCTTTTTATTGGTGGATGGTTTTAAGCAAAGTCCATTGCATGCTCCTAGAGTGGTTTCACAGGAATCCCGTGATTAGTTTTTCGGATACAACAGACTGAAAAAGCTGTTTTTAGAAATTTTGAGGGTTCCAAAATGATTTTTCTAATCAACGTGATGCTTCGAAACCACCCTTCCGTCATTGTTTGAAATGTTCTTTCTTTTCATAAATTGACACAATTGGCATATGTGTATGGGTTTGTAAAAAAAAAGTTTTATGAATATTCTGCAACGAGTTTTAAGCACATGGTAGACGAGGCCCTTAAGCTTTAAATGTAATAAATTTAGAATATTATGATGTTTTGGTTTAACACAACATAACTACAAGATTTTAATTTTACTGCAATATCTTAGTCGTAATGGCACATGTCTATAATGTTTGTTATTCTTAAATTTTTTAATAGTTAAGTGTGGTAAAGGCTGCTGTGGAGAAATTAAAGACCCCAGTACAGCACTTTATCAGATTTGTTTCCATTGGTGATCATCTTGCACATTTGTATGTATGTACATGCTGCTAGCTGATGTTTGGATGTGGGCATCGCTAGTGTGACTTGGTTTGCATTTTTTATTTTTATATTGTGGTTTTTAGGAACCAGACCCTGACATAACTTTAGGTCTTACAGTATATATTTATGTTATTTACTTTAAAAAACTATGATTTGGTTATGTTCAAGCAATTCTTTATACAAATATGTAGCATACCTAAAAGTTTCACTATTCTTTCCACAAACCAATAAATTCGAACTATTCTGAAAGTCGCTCTAATTGAAAAAATGTGTCACTTTTGTGAACAAATAACTTTTTTTTAAATTTTTTTAAAATAATTTCAAGGCATGTTTTCAGTAGGTTTATTTTTTCCAGTCATATAGTTTGGAAATATTATGCTGTTCTCACTTTAAAGAAAACATAAGTAATTATATTTTATAAGGAAATATAAAAGAGCAACATGAAAATATATTAAGAGGTGCAGGAACAGGGGGATACAGGGGTATACTGTAACCCCTTCCACCTCAATTTTGGTGGTGGGTTACAATATATAATTTGTACCCCGCTAAATATGCTTTGTTGAAAATCAGTTTAAATATGAGATAAGAACTTATTTAGTATTTTTTATTAATTTTAGTCAATGTACACGTCCCTACCTGAACTATTCTGTCCAAATCGAAATAGATTCTGCTGACTATGGAGGAAATTTACACCCACCACGTGGGAAAACGAGGAAGGGAGGAGGTTATAACTTATATTCAGACCATTTTCTGCGTAAAGGGAGAACTGCTTTCAGACTTCAGTGAAATTTATCTTTGCACACACATTCGGGAGGACCTGGGTATCGAACCAGCCATCATGATTTCAGGCCATGGCCAACTCTCTTAACTTCTGTCATAGTACTAAGTTGTGTGTGACCATCTCTAATGACCTTGCTGTCAACGGAATGTAAGACCCACTTACCTACGTATTTATATCTCGAATGATTTGAATGATATCGCGGATATTTCTAAAACACATTCCATGTCTTTTCATCTCCTTGGAGACTGAATTTAGAACAACCCTTGAGTGACAATTTAAGAATATTTTATGGGTGTAGCGTAGACTGGAAAAATGCTACGGTAGTCCGCTGGGTCATAGATATATCAACGATTCATTGGAAACACTTTTCACCTTTTACACTGTTTTTCACCTCCATAGGTGTTGAATTTCAAAAAGTCATAAAATGTATTATTTTCCAGGATTTTAAGTAGCATAGTTTTTAAGAAAAAATGCCATCAATATGTAAATTTTAATAGTGTCGATGACGGTATAAATAATTTATGAATCGAAAACACACTGTTTTTCCCCCTTTTGTGGTAAAATTTAGCAAAATTGTATAGTTATATTTTGGGTATTTTCGTAAGCAGGACAATCCTGAAGCCAAACTCACTTTGATATATCAAATAGTTCAATATATATATGTATGGAATAATGGAAAACATTTTCCACTACTTTATACCCTCTAAAATATTGAAAACCGAAGTGTCTTGAAATCCCATCTTAAGACATTTGCATAAGTATCCAAGTGATGTAAAAATCACAACTCTAGCCCATTTGGTTCCAGCTACGTAAACGATTCATATAAACCACGTTTTCTGCCTTTTCATCTCGTGTGAGTCGAATTTCGAAAAATCCTGAAACAGTTTACTGGTATTTACATAGTCATCATTTTGAAGCAAAAACCAACTACAGGCTTTATCTTGAATAGTTTGCTAGATATGGAGGAATAATCGAAAACATATTTCACGTCTTTTATTCCCCTTAATAGTCAAAACAGAGATTTAGGTTTGGTGGGTACATATAAATATCAACCAAGGATTATTTAAATTTATATATTATAATTTCAGTTAGTATAGATTATTTTCAAACAAGTACAATGTAAGTACTTTATTTTAAATTTTGATTTCTTTCTCGAACATTTTCGTGCACCCCAGTATAACTTTGTTTTTGCAGTAAATGATAAATTTAGATTTAATTGCTTTTTTAATCTAATTATATGTTTTTAGCGACATTAGTAAGTAAATTCAGGAAATTCCAAAATAGATAGTTGAATTATGTACCTTATTGCACAAATTTGAACAAAATTTGCATGCAAATGTGATTTTAGTGCAAATAGAATATCGGGAGTGAATGGTTGTAGGAGCATTTTTTCTGCTTCTATTGTAAGTTTCCATGACTGGCATACTCAACAAAATTATTACTAAATAAATTAAAGTAAAGACATTTGGACATAATGCTGCCAACATAAATAATGTTAATATTATTTTTAATTTCATGGCATAAAATAATATATTGCACCCTTAAAAGTACTGAGATTTCTGCCTCCTGTATATTGTATATTTGGGTTTCAAAATTGCTTAAATACCACAATTTTACACCTAGTAACTGAAATTTTTCCAGTGCAAGACCCCCAGACCTCCTGCTTCTAGCTACGCGACCGGTGTCAGAACAATTATGTTAAGATTCCTTCCACCTTAAAAAAACTATTTACGTCCATGACTCCTTGTACCCCCCTCCCTCTAACTCAAATACGTTCCAGCGTTGGCACAAAAATTATGGAATCCAGCAGAAACATGTTAGATATTCCTTTTTTATGATGTCCACTAGTGTTGAAAATGTTGTGGGAAAGTTTGTTTGAATGGGCCATTGAGAATTTTGGCACACAAATACAGTATGTGTGTGGTTGATGCCTGGTCTGTGTACAGGTTAACTGTGTCAAGTAATTGTTGTCCAGTCATATAAGGTGCAATATACTACCCTGTTTTGGAAACAATTTCGGCACCAAAAGTTTTCAAAAATATTTACAGTTTTATAAGTTATTTTGATTGCCCATGTTGAAATTGGCTTTAGTTATGATGAAAACAACGTTACACTACATAGAAGGTTTTGTTCAGTTTTTTTGTTTTTTAGATACTGGGGAGGGGTTTATGGTTTTTTAAAAATATTTTTGTCTTATGGTTTTTTAAAAATATTTTTGTCTTATTTCTCTCTTTTTTTTTGTGGTAAATTCAGATAAAAAATACTAAGTAGAATGTGGCTAGATTCATCTCAGATCTAAACAATTTTATGTGCTATCTCAGTATCATTAATTATTAAGTGTGTAATTTACATGTATATTTACAAATTAGCATCAATCATGTGAAATCTTAGTAAGTTTTAATTGTTTTTTCAGCCTTCCTCAGACAAGTGCGGATTCCACTGTACCTACCAATACCGAATCATCAGCTGCGAATAGAATTTCTGCACCTGGAACACCTGTTACTCCAACATCTTTGGAAGCTACTCCACGATTTAATTCTTCTGGCGACTTGACCAGATTTCCAGTTCCTAGCCCCCATACCCCAGGTTCAACTCAGAGTGAAGGAAAAAGTCAACAAAGATTTTCAGGACCAAGTCCCCAAGGACAAGGTCCACGCACTCCAGGCGTGGAAGTATCAAGTAAGCCACCTACGGCAGAAGTGGTGCCACAGTTTCTTAGTTCAAGTCCCCAAACTGAAGGCATGGGACCACCAAGGATTCCTAATTCTGGGTCAGGAAATGGACATACACCAACTTCACCTGTGCTGTGTAGTTCAACTCAAAACTTTATGCAGCAAACCAGCCCAGCCGTACCTGGAATGAAAGTGCCATCACAGTTCCTCGATGTTTCGCCATCTGGTACCTCAGCTCCAGTGGAAGTTTCCCCAACAGGATCTAATTTCTCATGTGTCCGTTCTGAGAATTTGCCACTGAACCCTAATAGTAGCAATGGATTAGCTTGTAATGGAAAATCAGCTCATTTTGATCCAATTACATCTATGGCTCAAATGAGTCAACAATTAGCTAATAGTGTTGCAAACTCCCCAAACGGCCAGAGTCCTGGACTTATGACTGGTATTGGTAATGCAGCTGGTGTTGGAGGAATCATTCCTTTTAATTCTAACATGCATCAGATCCAGATAAATGAGATGGGGAGCTGCCCAGGGCTGACAGATCCACAGAGTGGCACATCAAATTTTGTGAACATGCAAATGCAGAATAATGTTCACTCTTATAGTCCAAATTCAAATATGGGTAGTGGTATGGTCCCACAGTGCACCGGTGGTGTAAATATAACACCTAGCTCAAACCAACCAATTGTACATGCTAACAGCTCTGTTTCACCAAAACCAGGAAACATAATGATGGGCTTAGTTTCATCACACAGTCCTGCGTCGTACTCTGCCAGCCCAGTTCCTCAACGAATGCTAGGCCGTCCTCCTGCTCCAAATCCTTATTCTGGGGCTAATATTCAGGTAAAAGCAAGTGCTCCAAATACCATTCAGTATCTTCCTGCAAAACCTCAGTCTGGTAATTCTGGGCCGAGGGGACCTCCTAGTCTAGATTTTTTACAACGATTTGCGAGTCCATTGCCAAATCTTGACACCAAAGTTCCCTCGCATAATCTACAATATTTTCCAAATGGTGGGCAACCAAATACTCCTACTGCTTCAATGAATATGTCTTTAAACAGGCCTAATGGTGTGGTGAGTGGTATGAATTCTCAGCTAGGTGGCATGCCAGGGCCAAGTTGTGGCCCTGCTGGGCATATGTCTATGAATGGTTCAATGGTGGGACCTAACTCTCCAATGGTAAACATGAATATCTCCATGTCTACGAATATGGGCATGGTTCCAGCTCCTGGGCCAGGACCAAGTTTGGCACAAATGCGCAGTGGTCTCAGGCCTAGTGGTATAATGAGAATGCAACAGATGGGTGGTTCTCTGTTTGGGATGCCTTCAGGTCCTGGCCAACCTGTTGATCAGATATTTTCACCGGGACCAAACAGTGCTCCTAACTCTCAGATATTTGTGCCAGGTCCCAAATCGTCCCCATTGAGTCTTGGCAGCACCCCTGATGCTAGCCAGCCTCTTCCTCCATCAATGGGACAATCTAATAGCTTCAAAAATTCACCCTTTATTGGTCCAACAACTGCTGATCCTAATTATGCTCAACAATTTCATAATTTCCAACAGCAGTTGTATGCAACCAATACAAGAAGCCAAGTAAGCAATAATTCTGTGGCTCAAAACCAACCTTTCTTCATTCCAAAATGAAATTGGTTTTATAGTATTTGAAATTTTGACTGTTTCCCACATGTACTGTCAGAGAAATTTTGTCTGTCTCTTGTTAGCTTGTCTGATTTTATGTTACCTGTATAACCATGCAACATCAGTTATGAAGTGGTTGTTAAAATAATGTGTATGTGAAGGAATTGTGATAACAATAATTTTTTTACTTATTTATAATTAAAATTTTTTTAAGTCTATTAAAATTTTGAGTAGTAGTTATCATTTTATGTACGTCTTTTTTTTACGTTACAGTTTTTATTAGCTCATATGTCTAACCGGTAACAACAAACATCCAGCTAGCTTCCAATGTTGTATGTTTTTAATTTATTGAAGAGTATTTTTTTAATGGAAATATGTGAAATTACGTGTTAACTTTATTAGAGCTACATGTGAACTATGTTATAGCTGCAGGTATTGGCATATTTACTCTAAGCAAATATCAAACTACCAAATGATGCTTAATTAGTTGGCAATATTTATGAAATTATTCCATAATTTTTTTAGTAATTAAAATTCTCCAAGAATTGTTTGTAAATTTAAAAATATTAAATATTTATTCTATTCTTATACATATTTCAGCTTTATCTGCACCCATATGGACATGTAGCTTCAAGACTGCACTATTACTTCACGACTTTAAATACATAAATCACAGTGTGAGGTTCTACCCACATAATCATTATCAGCGTTCTGTTTTAAGACGCAAAGTATTTGGTGTAACACACATAAAAAGGCTAACTTGTCTGTTTTAGTGCAGATTCAAGGGAGGTACTATTAAAGTTCACACAATGGAATATCTAAAATATTATTTACTGGTAACCTCTATTTAAATACACATGCGACGTGTTCAGTTTGTTTGTACAATTGATTCAATCCATAACGTCTTTAACATTGTCACTAAGGACATCAGGTGTCATGGAGAAATTGCCTTAATATCTGGAATTGGCAATTCATGTGCCTGAATAACAGTGCCTCAGTTTCAATAGAATATGTACCTTTCTCTCATAGTCCAGCATCCTGACAGCATCCTCGTTAGCAAGGAAAACAACAGGCCTGTCCTCTTGTCCCGATGATAATTTCAGGAATGCCCCCTCAGGAAGTGCATTCTGCGCCCTTGGTGCTCTGTTGCGTGGTACTTTGGTACCCCCTGGCACCTGTTCGGGTCCAATGTGGTAGGCTAAACTCTTGTAAACACATTTTGCTCAAAATTAATCTGGCCTCTGATGCTCAACGACTCCAACAAGGTTCACTGCGGTACGGCAGATTCCTGTGTCCCTAAATTCACCTTCAATTAGCGTACAGTAACCTAGAACTAACTAACAGTGAGCTCTTATAGCGATGCTTACTAGTCCACACAATATGTTTGGGACCATTTGCCCACCTGACCAATTCCACAACATAGCCAGTCAATCGTATAATAATAAAACCTCAATCTATGGCGTTGCACAATAACTTTCATGAAAGGCTCTTAATTACATTCTTATAAGACACTAGGCTGTTTATTTACATGTCCCATTAGCTATTACAATTGTCCATACTGCTGGCTCCTCTGTAGTGCAAAAAAACAGCACGTAAATATTGCTGGAGTTAAGTGTCTATCATAATTAACAGTCTCTAGCATGAAGCTAAAGTCAATCTGCATGATATCCCAGGCACCCCCAAGCTCACTTAATTACAGTCTCTGCATTCATACTCGTGAACCATATAAACTACAGCATTCACCTACCCACCTTTCTTTCCCGGTGCGCCTCCCTTACATATGACTGCTCGACCGAGACTCTCTAATGGCTTGCTTGCTCAGTTACTACTGCTGCCTCCAGTAGCACACATTAAAACTTCTGTGGCACCTACAATACATACAGTAAAACCCTTATATTATTACACTTTTTAAGGGACAAATGAAAAATATTGTAAATGAGAGAAAATTGTAAATGGGGAAAGCAACAAAAATTTTTAACATTCATCTGTTACTTTAAAAAAATTTTAAAAGTCAATTCATTATTCTGGCATAAATGTAATATCTGAACTCAAAAAGTCTTTATAAGTAAAATTTAGTAATCCCTAATTCAGTACCAACAAACAAAAAAATTATTTTTGTTTAGCAGTAACATGCTTTTGGGACTTGATTAAGAAAGGTGTGATTCGTATGACTAGTATTGATTAAATTGCTCTTGGGGTTTTAAAACTTTTGTACACATACATAGGTACAGTCAACAGTTTTATATTTATTGTAATTTCATCCTTCTACATCAGCAGGTTCCTTTAAACTGTAATTGGAGGGCAAAATTACATCAGCTTCACGAAAAATATGTAAATCGGGAGAAGTAAGTGTCAAGTGCTGTGTAAATGGTAGGAATACGCTACATTGTTGGCATAAGGAAGTATAATGGAAACCAGAAAAAATTGTGTGTTTATGGGGTACGTAAAATTTG
Source organism: Medauroidea extradentata (assembly GCA_003012365.1). NCBI lineage: Eukaryota > Metazoa > Arthropoda > Insecta > Phasmatodea > Phasmatidae > Medauroidea > Medauroidea extradentata. The sequence goes on along the minus strand of PNEQ01066260.1, from coordinate 29,000 downwards.
AATTTGACTGTGTATAATACATAACAGCTTTTACAAGAATATATAATATTTGATGTGCTAAATTTATATGAAAATTTAAACTATAATAAACTGATTCCAGAATCATTTTTCAATTACTTGTCAAGTCCAAAGGTGTAGTCTTCAGCCAGCACAGAAATTATATTCTTTGCTTTGACAGTTCACCTTTTGGTTGCATCACAACCTCCTAGCGCTTTAATCAAAAATTTATATCAACGGATGCTGGCAACAATAAATTAAAGTACTGAGACGGTAGTTGTCACAATATCTAATATTACCTTTTTTTTTACCAAGTTGTTAAAATGGCATATACAGTGGAACACCCTGGCCAGGACCGGGACCATTTCGGATAACAAATTTTCCAATAACCGGAGGTAATTTTCTTGATTGATAGCAGAGAATATCTAGCAACTTCTTTATGGTTCGCAACGAGTCCGCTCTTGACAGGTCAATGTTTTCTGTCAGAATGTACAAACAAAACATTTTAAATAATACATTGAACAATTCACAGCAATGCTGAAAGGTCACAAATGTTAAACTAATTTACGGTAAAACTTTGCAGTCTTGTGTTGTGAAGGGGGTGGAGTAGGGTGTCGACAGGCAATAGCTGCAGCCAGTAGTGATACTAATAGTGACCTTACCAAGCTACGCAATGCAGCTAGGTGACTCACAAGCGAGAGCTAGTAGACTCTTTGGAGATAATCACAGAGGTGTCTGATGTGTATGGACATTTGGTTTTCTTTACTGTCACATGTTTTGTTTCGTATGTGAAATGGTCAATGGAAAAATATTTCTTAAGACATACAAACTTAAAAAATTTGGAGGTGGCAGTAAATTCAGCATTGGTACCACACATTCACATTGTTTTTGAAGCTGCTGCTTAAATTTGTATGCATGTCTATAGAGTGCTTTCAATAAAGACGACCTTTGAATGACAGCCACTGTTTCAGACAGTGTTTAGATTACAAGTACAGCCACAGGTTTACTACTTGCGGATGTTACAATTACATATGTACATACGGAGCACACAGTGAATGACTGTGGTAACACGTCACGGAAATAAAACAATACAATTACTATTCCTTTGTCTGTCCAGTCAGCATCGATCCAGAAATGCTATCACCTTCACTTTGATGGCACACAAATCCGTTGAATGACAGGACGGCCATGAATGAGAGCCACATTAAGATCGGCTCTTTTCTTTAGTGGTGCTGTGTGTTTCAGTGTGTTCTTAAATATATTTTTTTTTTACTAAACTACTCTGTATGTGACCATTTTGCCAATGTATGAAAAAGGAAAAACACTTTGGACATGTGCAAAATGTCATTGTTAAGCCAACATGCTAATTAAAAACACTGTTTTGAAACCCTTCAACATGGCTAAAATCTGCCTTTTCAGGCTGCCTTACTAAACAGATGTGTGCAAATCAGAAAAGTGAGCTGAACTTTCTACAGACTTAACACCAATAAAATTATATGGTCACCGCTTTAAGTGTCCCATAGTAAAAATTAATTGGCGAGAATCATACACACTAGTTCAGTGCTTGGCTTGTGGCTATTTGGAATTTGAGGTGCACTTCAAAGTTCACCCTAATAACTTTGTCGTTTCTCAGCCTCAAGCATGTCCTTTAAATGAATTGTTTTTCTGTGTTCCATGTTTTTTTTTTTTTTGCATCACAGTTGAAATATAATTTACAATGCTGATTTTTCTGTTTGTGTTATTAATTATGCCAACGCCATAAGATAAACTGAGACTTGTGCCGGCATCTAGTATTTTAGTATCTCGACCTTCTCTTTTATGGACAGGACTTCTTCCTTTGTTTGCTGCCGCTTTATTTGTCGCCACCACCCGGAAATTAACGGTTGGTAAACATTATCTGTAGTTAGTCGCATATTGCACCGCTAGCACATTTTAAAAGTGACTATCAGAGACAATCACTCTGCATCCCTACAACACTCGTCAACCATTAGTGTAAAGTGTTATTTGTGCATGCTTCATCTTAACTTGAGGGGGAACGGCACCAGCGCTGACAATGAGAGTTTAATCTTTCGCCGGATCCCACATCTTTTTCTGCGCCTCAGGTTACATACAGATAATAGAAGTTTCAGATAACAGAATTACGGATACAAGGTGCTTCACTGTATAAGGTTGGAAGTAGTTAAACAATTTTTTTTCTACTCTGAAAGGCCATAAAAGTTTAGATTATATGCACATTTATCATCATATTTACGATTCCATGCACATTATACACACACATGTAACAGAGTTCATGATTGAGCCCAGTTAATGTAAACTGTGATGCACAACTACTTAAAATCAATAATAATGATAAACAGATGTGGTCCTCTTAAAGTCAATGAAAGAATATTGACGACATAGACAACTTCGTGCTTAAATCCATTGAAGGGTTTCATATCGCCTGCTATGTTGCTGTCATCTAGAGGAAATGCAAGATGTTCCCAGTCACTTTCATGATTCATTTAAAAATTTTCATGGTAGTCACTACAAAGATTGTTGCTACAGGATTCATCTTCACTATCTTAGCAAGTATGTAATATCATTGGCTCAAAGACTACGCTGCTGTCCTACACTATCTCCTGTGACTAGTCTTCCAAGATGATTTATTAAACATGAGAATTAAAGTTCTACCTGAAACAATGTGTTATCACTATAATTATATGTCTTCCACCTTTTTCCAAATATGTCAAACATGTTCACCAGAAACATGAACTTAAATTCCCCATTCAGTGAAAATAAAAATAATCCTTTGTTACAAGAACAGTCATACATTATATAATGATTGTTTGAAATATGGTTCAAAAGCTAATGTACTTTTCAGGTGTAACTCTTTCAACTGCTTCTTCACACACAGCCATAACATCTTTAACACTGAAGCATTTCCTCCGGCCTAGCATATGCAATGTAATTCCTTTTGCATTCACTCCGTACCATTTCGGTTTGATGGTAATGGGAACTGTATGGAGGTAAACGCAAGACTTGGTAACCAGCTCCAGCTTGAATTATAATTTGGTCTACCTTCAACCTGCACAGTTATTTTCCACACTTTTACTATTCAATCATAGCTTAGCTTTACTGGGTTCAGTGAAAGAAGTGCAACTAACTTTCACACTAACTTACAATTAGTTACACTTTTTGAAGCTTGATGTGTAAGAAATTCAACAAATCTCTTTTGAGGGAATTCGATGAGTGAAGACAGTTACTGTCTTTGAGCCACATCATCAGTTGCAATGTTGTCCAACTTGAGGATTTATCAATCTTGATATGATAGTCTCTAACACCTGAGTGCCCATGTATCACACCTGGTAACCATTAATGCTAAAACAAAAAAGGAAGGTTACATAAAATGAGTTTAAGGCAATCAAACACAGTCCTAATAAAGTTTTAACAGCATGTACACTTCTGTTTAATGCATAAGTATACAAATCTGCTTCCAAAATTATAAAAAATAATTTCAGTTAATCATAAAAATGTATGAAGCAACTATGTTTTTACTACAGAATATACAACTTTAAATAAAAATAGTAAATATTTTAATGCTAAATAAATGCGAAAATGTTAACATGTGAGCACACAAAGTGATGCATTGCAGTAACAACAAATGGTTCCTCCTTTACAGGCAAAAGTTTGGTTTGCAGCCACTCTTCGAACATGCCTGCAGTCATGTTTCCGTGGTAGTCTCTGCTTTTATTTGCACTGCAAGCACCATTTGAGCACCCTTAAGAAATCCACCTCGTGACCCAGCATGATACACAATGAAATGTTTGCCTTCATCCAAATTTTTTTTTGTTTATTTGGATGTAATGCAATCTTGCCAAGTCTTTGCAAGACTACCGATTACAATGAATTTACATAATGAAAACAGAAATTTACTTATACTTGTGTGAAACCACAATTAAAAAATATATTATAAGTATTTGGAATATCTGTATATTAGTGTAATGATCTTCAGTACACATGTCATGACATTTTGGAACTAGAAGTTTGCAAACTTAATAAAATTTTGTCTTTCCTTTGTAAAAGAACTGTGTTGCATCCAAAAAGAACGTAGTGAAATCCTTGTTCCTTAAAGGTAACATACTGTCTTAGAAAATAAATTCTGCAAACAAATATTTGGTTCTTGCAGCAAGGTTTGTGCCAATATTACTTTCCTTATAGTCTAATATACTTCACAGCAAAGTCGGCAAAGTACTGCTTACATCACTGCTATGCCATATAAACAAAGCTCTTTTTGGAATGAGAAATTATGTAGTGTACACTCATGATGTATAGTTCTATAAGTGTAAATGTTCTATACCTTCACAGAACTCTTCAAAATTGAGTTTTTGAACCATTGATGATAGGCAGTGGCGCACACAGGATTTGCGTTTACGTTGAGGTCCAAGTAATTTTTTCTTACATGCATGCAGAAATAATACTCTTGCATTTCTTAAATATTCTACATTAATTTTTTTTCATGTAAGAGATATTTTGTATGTTTATACCATCACCTCTTAAGTTTAGTTTTGAAAACAAATCTTTTGAAACCAAGGTCTGGGTAAGGTGTTTAAGTAGCAATTAGAAACTGCAGTTTCAAAACTTTTTTTTTGTCAGCAAAAAATGGCACGAGTCACACACATTTTATTTAAAAACGTTTGACTGTTATGAACTAGTATGGAACTTAACTAAAAATCAAGACATTATAGAAATTATTTTAAGCCACACGTTATTCTTTAATTAACATTGGCTATTAAAAAATTAACCATTTCTAACCTTCTTAAAAACTCTAGTGTAGATTGTATTTTTCTGCTATATAATTGGAAATTTTTTTTTTTTTACAAATACAGCAAACATACATCACAGATCACTCACTCTAATACTCTGTAGTCCTGAAACCCCAGTTTTACTTTTACAGTGCACATGAAACTTGAATTACCAATTCAGGTTTCCCTTAACCATGAAACATGACTTTTGCACTGTTTATATCTTACTCGAGCATTAGTTTCCCAAACCCATGATTCAGTAACTGGACTTTCGGGCGTTAGTGTAAACATACTACTTAACTTGCTTTTCTTGTTAATTTTAACCATAAGCTTGATCACTTAAACGTAAAATGAGAAATGAGTCACATATGTATCACAAAAAAACAAAAAGTTTTTACTTAAATTAAATTTAATGTAAGGACATAACTCCTAACACATAGCGAACTAATCAAACCTGTCTGTTTAGAGATGCATATATTATATATTTGCATTGTAAAAAATAATGTGTGTGTAGGTACTGCTACTTTAAAACGTATGTTTATCTTCTAATTAACAAACAGTCTATGTCGTCAGGAAGCTCATGGCCATCATGAATCTAACATGAAAAATGAGAACACTAATTTCTTAAACTTTTCAACTTAGAATTTTGCTTTTCTCAGTATTTTACTCTGTGTCTTAGTTATAAATTTCTTGCAGAGAATCATCTTTTTAGGTAACTTTGTACCAGATATAATTTTCAGTATTTGGCACACAGAGACAGTGGAGTCATAAGGTTAAGACTGCCATGCTCGAGGGGGCTGCGGTGGCTTAGTGGTCAGACTATTCATCTCCCACCAAGGCAATCCGGGTTCGATTCCTGGTGGGGTCCGTCCCCGGATTATCACATGTGGGAATCATGCCGGACGATGCCGTTGGCCAGTTGGTTTTCTCGGGGATCTCCCATTTTCCCTACCCATTCATTCTAGAATTGCTCCATACTCACCTCATGTCACCCCTCAACAGCGCTAAAGACCTCAATGTTAAGCACTGACCAAAATCTCTTCACTCACTCACTCCCTGCCATGCTTGATAGTAACCACATCGCTTCTATTCCCGGCGCACATAAAACGTGTGTAGTGTTTTCATTTGACACTTTTTTTCTATGCGACTAAGCTGAGACCCTACAGTCTTATTTGTGGACAGTTTGTAATAAAGTCTGATGCATACTTCAAGTGTTGTGTTATACAAATCCGGGATGTGTTTTGTAAGTTCTAGCAGTTCAACCTCAAAATCACGTTTCTAACAAGCTTCATGAATTGAGTTTCCGTTTTAAAACACTCATAACTATTCATCTGATGTTTGGGATTATTTCTACAATTGTATAAATAACTTCCATATCATTATATTCTACACAAATATGTATTATGTTTATAGGCCTCTAGGTGGAAACCACCCACCTCTCGTACACTTTTCTGTCGAAATATTTTTTGTAATTAATTGGCAAACTAATTTTATAAAGCAGTTTGTTTTATTTTCTAACTAAAATATTAACAAAATAAAATTTGAAAGTGTATCAAATATATATAATTTTTAACTATTATGTACTTTTTTTTAATGTAATTAATAGTAAAAATTTATTTTTTATTATTTTGTTATTTATTTGTTTATGAAGCAGCTTTGTGGTGTGGACCCCTAAGCTGCAGCCTAGATGGCCTGTGCATAAATGGGGCCCTGATTTTACACTTCACTTCCAGTATACTTGAAATCACACTCAAAGAAAACAATGTTATGTTCTCTGTTATTTATGATTAAATGTGTCAATTGAATTAGTGCATCTGAAGTTGCCTTAAGATACTACTAGTGCTACGTTTGTTTGTTATATTTGAAGGAAACTTGTATTAAAATGTCACAATTTTTTCCCTATAAGTTCACATTGATTGTTGTCAAAAAAACACTGTACTACTGAACTAGCTGGCAAAACATTAGAGCAAACAACAGTTTTATCTATGAAATTTTTATGTGATTTACACATTTTATGTTCTGTATGGGGTTAAAATAAGTCACAAGATTGGTTTGGGTAAGAAAAAACTTCAGCTTGAAGCATTCAAAGAGTTATCAAAGTAAAGTTTTCAGGTATCTAATAACTTACTGGAGTGGCTGCTTGAGAGCAGGGTAAACATGCTAACTGGTGTGAAAATAAATTAAGCAGTATACATAACCAAAGCCACAACAAAAGAACAGTGCTCAAATAAGTAAAGAAAACAAAATGAGTATGATTATAAATGTAAATAAAATAATGTATAGTTGTCTCTGCATTAAGTAAAATATATAACTAATGTGTAACATTTGAAGGCTTGTTTTGAATTCCTGCAATTTTTAAAGACCCTTAATTGCTTTCAGACATTCAAACATAAGTGATGATGGACAAAGTCTGGTCATGTGACTTACTTAACTTAACCAACTATTGGATCACATATTCGCCTTAAAATGAATTATGACTTGCAGGTTGCAGTTTAACAGGTTAAGTTGGTCAACCGTACGGTATGTTGCTAAAACGACCACTTTTTTAAAGTGTATGTCGTGCATAATGTGGACATTAAAAATTAATTAAGTTGTGTGTCAACTAGGTTTATTGGGTCAAAAGTTGTCATGTATATTACTATTGTGGGCCGTTCCCCTCTCAAGCTTCGCTTACATATGTGGAGTTTTTGGGTTCATTTGTGGGTTGCAAATGAAAGTGTTGAAGAATTTTACAGTGAGTGTTGGTGTACCAGGATCATAACATTATTAGTAGTCCTAGTTTAAAAAAAATCACGATTCTGAAAAATTAATATTGAATTTAATTGGAAATAATATTCCAAATATTATCTTACTCCCAGTATAAATTGTCCAAAAAAAATTTTAGACACATTTAATGTGTTAACTATTAGTGTACTTTGTACAAACTTGAATTGTATATTATAATAGATGCATTGATGAAATGTAGGTATGAAATTTTTTTTTAAATTTTTAATTTAACATCTTCTAAGCTTAGAATTTAACATGTACCATCATAAAAGATGTTTGAGAGTTACTTTACTTTTTGTTCAAACAGAAATATTTTACTTAGCAGCATGAACACAGTTCCTTTTAGAAGACTTGACACATTTATAGCAATAAACAAAATACTTAACAACATTATGTATGAATGCAGAAGCTTACAGCATGCTAAGATGCTGTGAGGAAAGCATTGTTGTGATGCTGTAAGATCTTAATGAAGTACTTTTTTTCTTACCTGAATTTATATTTTGAAAATTGATTTATTCCTTGATTTGTCAGTTCATTTTCTGAGGTGATCCTGCATTATAAATTTCTGAGGTTTTGTGTATTTTGCAAGGTACTATGCCGAACTCTGCAGCTTTAATGGGAATTTAGGTATTCTGTTTCTAAATTTTGTCTTTAATGTGGTTTGCAATACATTTTCCCTAAATACTATGTTATTGTGCGTTGCATGGAGATTTATGTATAGGCTAAGCGTTACAGGTATTTATTGTACTATAAAAATTTATTATTTCAGTAATTTATGCTGTTGAAAATTATGGCAGTGATGAATTCAAAACATTATCTGCCTCATTTTATCCGTACTGGCATATGTGCCTTATTACGTAAGATCAGTGTTGTCTTGTTTCACAATTGATGCAAATTAATACAAATTTTACAGGTTTTCCTTAAATTTATTTTAAGGGAGACAACAAATGTTATATGTACATGCTTATGGCCTTTGTAATTTTTTAACATATTTGTTTCTGTATAGGTCATTATTGTTACAGGTGTTATATTTGATCAATTGTGATTAATGGAATTTGTATTCAGCGACACCAGAGGATATTGTGCAATGACACTGCAATAAATGTACAAAATACTGTAATATATAGTTAAAATGTTGATTTAGGAAAGAGTGATATTGACTGAATGTTGATGTAAAAAATCAGTGACATTGACTGAATGAGTTACTTTTTGCTTGTTTGATATTGACATGCTGTAAATATGTAAACTACACTGAATTATTTTAGATATAAGAATGTGTGTACATAAATTATGTTTTACTAACATTTCATAGTTTTGAAGTGGTTGTGTTTTTAATCATCTGACAGTTTTCTTCAGTGTAAATTTATAAAATATTTATACTTTTTTTGTATTTTTTGTCTTCCTATAATTTTTTCATAGTTTAATTTAGTAAGAAATACTGTTTCAGATGCTTGTGATACAAAGACTTACCTGTTAAATTTTACATAATACTAATTTATAAGCTCCAGATGGAACTATTACGTAACTGTAACCATATGGTTTTTTACATACTGCAATATACTTTGCAATACTTGCACTACTGCATACAAAACAACTGATAATGAAACTTGTGATTTTTTACTATCAATTTTAGAATGTTGTGTGTCTGTATAGTTGCTTGATCTATGTATTTAAAATTTTATAGTTATTTGTAACATCTATGTATTTATTTTAACAACTTGTGTAATTTTATTTTTGAATAAACTATTTAAAAACATGTGCAGGCTGTTTTTTTTTTTTTTTTAATTAAGTTTTAGGCGTGTAATTTATTAATCAGAATACATATTATAGTAAGAATTAAGCTGTCAGAAATTGTTTGCAATAGTTGTAAACTTTAAACTTTGTTTTTCTTATCATCATACTATTTACAGTTATACTTATAAAAGTCTTGTTTCTGAAGACTGTTTTAAATACTAAAAAATGACTTCACTAAGTTGTCAGCCTTTGCTGTAAACTATGCTTCCTGGCCTTTAGCTGTTAATTCTCCAGCTAGCATGTTGGTGTCTGTTAAACCTTTTAGGGTGACATATAATGAGTGTCTGGAATGCAAAATGCAAGGTAACTAGTATTCAAAGACAGCCCGCTGGTCAGTAACAATGTCTGGCATGCTTTTCACATGCAAAAAATTAGGATTGATCTCGCCAGCAGGAAATGAACCTGTATCACAGTGGTGGGAGGCAAGTGGTATGACGACATTAATACTACAGCACCGAGGGGCTGGAGAATAGAATAAAGGGTGGTATTGCAAATTAGGGAATCAGTTAAGGTATTCTTACAATTTAACCATGTCAGTGTAATGAAAGAAGCTTCTTGATACGTTTGCATTTGAAAATATGTTTCTTCTGATTTTTACATTGAAAGCTTTGCTTAGTTGTGCATTACACAATTTTGTATAGTGCTGCTAAGTTTTGTGAGGAAATTTTAGGCATTTCAAGTGTTTTGCTTTACATGTATATTCTGCATGTTTATTATAAAAGTATGGTGTCAAAGATACAATATCGCCATGTGAATGCCAGAATGAGTTTACTCAGAAACTGGTGTGGGAGTTCATTATTATATTATATAAATATGTAATTTTTAGTTTGAGACAGTGCACTTATTTCTAATATTATTTGTAACTAAAAGAGCTCCCGGAAGTTAGTAATTTTGTTGGTTACACTGGTCCTAAGAGCATCCTAGTATTGACCATTTTTTTAGTGTGTCTTTCTTTGATTGTCTCCCGAAAGTGTAGGTTGTGTGGGGCATGACCGCGGAAAAAGTTTGGGCTCGGACAGCGACACGCATGCTGACAAGCTAAGCCGTCTACAGTAATTTGACTCGGAGCGTGTGATCTTCATGCTGCATGGATTTTACTAGTCACATTTCTGTATTTTACCATAATTGAGTTTGGCAGTTCGTACTCCTAACCGCCGGCATGCTAGATTTTCTGCAATAACCAGCAGTGATACCGAGCACACAGGCCTCTATTGTCGCCATGACTTAAGATGGCTCTGTACCTGGGGTGACCTTGGTGTGAGCTCCTCATGCCACGTGTTCAAGCAGTTTGGGAGGCGTGGCGTGGGGATGAGGGTGCGGCTTATCATTATCACTGTGACGTATCTAGAGAAAATCGCAGTGGAGTGGGTGCGAGCAATTAGCCTATCACTTCCGCTCCCTCATTTGTGCGCTTGTCGTCCTGAGGAGGTTATGCTAAAAGAAGCTAACTGGGGTGTCGAGCCGGCAGGTTGACCGTCTCGTGCATCTGAGTAGCGGCGTGATGGCTTCTGTGTTTTGTTACCCAGCAGCACATGGCGCCAATCAATTATTCCTGGCAGATATATGTTGTACAATAGCCGTGCTTAATTATACACAAACAGAATATTAGTAATATTTAGCCCTTGGTAAACTGTTTCAAGAGACTGATTATGTTATTTTGCTGGGCAATGGTTTTATGGCCGAAGTTAGCTGCTTTTTATTTATAATTTTTATTTTGTTTTATTTCATTTATTATTTTTTTTTTAAGTGCACAAACTGTTAGCTTTAATATGAAGATTACAAAGCTTGACGGGATTTTATTGTGACTATGTTTGTTAAGAACATAACTGTTGTCTAACAAATATTAATTATATGTATAGCTTTGATTTAGCAGATTTATTAGCTTGTAAATTATAATACATGCTAAACAATTTCTGATTTGTGTTGTTATCCCTTGGCAGCTTCTAAAACTACTTAAAGAGCTCCATTATAATGTTTCAAAAGTACTCTATTTGTAATCTTGCCTCACCTAAAATTTCTGACACTACAAATACAATTTAAAAGTAATTTCTGCTGATGTTCATATACCAGCCCTACTTCAGTGTGTCGGTCATGGAGAAACGAGCCAGCGATGGGATTGCGAACACTACAGTGAGCGGCCTAGCCCATCTTTTCCGCGAATACATACGTCTCGCCAACATTGTTCGGTAAATAGTTATCATTAGAGGTTATAAAATATTTATGTCAGATATTACAACTGTCAGTCATACAGCTTTAAAAGGTCACAACAGGTTGGCACTACACAAATTAGCATACACAACGCAGCATGAAACATGAGATAAAATATATTATTCTTAAATAATAATAAATCGTACTCTTTACAATAGTTCAATACAAAAGATAAACAGTATCATTGTTTTTCAACAACTTTTTAGACTACATGTATGTTTTGATACTGAAAAGATAAAAAACTGAACAATTTTTATTTGTATGTTATGTTGATCCTTCGATAACTGTTACAGGTTTGTTTGACGAACAGACTGTCAAAATACCTGCTTCTGTAGTTTGGAATTTTCAGATATAATAATAAATGTAAATCCTTATAATCTGGTTCCGAAAAGAAATTTTTAAAAATAAGTTAAACAACTGAGATAAGCCTTCTTTCTTGTAAGGGTGCCCTGCACAAAAACATTCATAATTTTATAACTCTACCAAACATTGTCCAACTCATACACATTACATTAATAGTTATTTCCCACTAATAAAATTTTTTTCTGTTTAATATTTTTCGTACATACGCATGTCAAAATAGCAATTTGGCTATTTTCGCTGCTTACCCAAAGTAAAATTTTTTGAAACTGTACAAATGAAATAATAGTGAAAGTATATGTATTGAACTACAGAATAATGGCTTTGTAATTTCATGTCAATGTAATTTTTTATAAAAACAAGTACTGAAAAATATGTAAATATTATTAAGGAATAGTCAAGAATTTTAAAAAATACAAACAATGTCTATGTGGAATTACAAATGTATCGTTCTGTAACTCAAAACCTCTACTTTCAGTCTAAATTATTTCATTTGTATCGTTTGAATAGTTTTTACTTTGGGTAAGCAGCGAAAATAGCCAAATTGCTATTTTGACATGCGTATGTATGAAAAATATGAAACCAGTAAGACATATTGGCACAGTCACATTCTATGCCAAAGGTATATTATTATAGAAAAATTTTTGCTGCAGCAACACAATCGTGGTTTGCCTAGACCTTTAATGTGAGTCAAAACATTCAAGACACAGCACTTTTGTAACAACCTATGTAACAAAATGCAACTACTTACATCATGTAAGTACTAATAAGAACTCGCATACTTATATAAACATTTTAAAGTTATATAATTCTAATCAATAATTTTCAGCATTGTTATAGATTTTTAAGCAGTTCCACATTCCATAAGATTTATATACCATAATCGTGCACCATACACTCAACGCACAATATGTCTCTTTTGTAACAACATAATAATATATAACAATCTACAAACAAGCATTTGTATGTTATAATATCCAAACAGGCCAAGTTATGTTTTGGTCTCTTAGTTTTTAAAAAAAATCGCTCTGTACAGAATATGTGCTCACTTAGTGTTTTTAGTGTAGTGGAGAACTGTCTCGAAGAAATAAATATATGTAGCTGAGAACAGCCGACAAGGACATACCGTACGAATAGTAATAATACACATGGGATAAAATTTCAAAGAAATAAAATCTAACAATTTGAATCATAGCATATATTCACTGTTAAATACAAACCTATACAAGTAGATGGCTAGCAAATTTTTTCACTGAACATAGTTATTGGTAATTGATTATAGTAACAAGAAGACTACACTGAGACGTAAGTACATGTACCAAATTTCATACAAATACTGTGAGTGTCTTGTGTCTTGTTGTAATAGTATTCATATGCATTACAATGGATAGTATTTATTAAAACCTATCAAACATTCTACACAGTATGACGATATGTTCTTATTTATATGCATAAATAACAAAGGCTTTACATCGTCTCACTCATGTACTCATTTCAGATACATCTTATATGCATGTAGGGAATGTACAGCAAAAGTACGAAACTACAAAAAAAACACTTAAAACTCATATTATTACGATCATATCCTTTGATTTCTTTAGGACAGACACTGTTCCTTACTTTTTGTTTGGAGTAGGCCTATTATACTCTGGATTTTTTATTTCCATGTTTCTGGTATAGTGAGGGTCTACAATTACCATGCAATCAAAGTAGAACCTGGTCAACTGTTCCTTCACTTTAGCTTTCCAAAATGTATCATCTCTTTACATGATTACAACTTTAGGGCTTATCTTTTGATGTTCAAATGATGTGTAGCTGTACTTGTAATTTATAATAATAAGTCAGTCATGATTTGATTTCAAACCTGTAACATTGTTTTTGTTGTCGTATTTGGAATCAGGGAAACCGCCCAAGCTGGAAGGAAGACTGTGTTGTGTTTACGGTTTGTGCAGCCTCGAGGATGTGAACCATTGTTTCTTTTGTGGTGTTTATTGCTTGCTTAAGTGTTTATGGATTGGTACATTGATAGGTGTGTTCCACATAGATAAAATTAACTCATAGTAATTAGCAGATAGTAAAAAAAAATACCAAAAACAAATGTAACTATAAAACTATGTGAAGACAAATTTAGACATGTTTGCTTATTGTGTAATACAGTGGGTGATTTAAAAGGAGGGGGGGCCGAGGGGGCGACCGTCCCCCTAAGAACCTGTTGTGTGTTTTTGTAGTCTAGTAAATTGTTAAAATATATACAGAAGAAACATTACATTTATACAAATAAATATTTGTAAATACCGTAATTCAACCGTGCACCTGTGCTCACAAATGCCTTAATGTAAACACTAATTTAATATGCAAAGTTTATGTGATCATATCTGTAAAATTCAGTATTGGTATACAACATTCTCCGTTCTCACAAGCTCCGTTTTATGTGAGGACTGTTCTTGCTCGAGAAATGCTGTGTAGGGTCTACTGTGCTGGCGGAAGGATATATTTCCTGTTTTTTTTCTCAGCAGGAGTGCAAGTGATTCAGGCTGAAGATAGTGGTCAGACTCTGTCATAAATAATGGCCCATACCCTTGAAAAGTGGGGTTGGGGCAGTGTACAAACTATGATGACAGCATGTCTTCATTCACTCTGTCTCTAGTGTGCAGTGAAGTGAATGAATAATGGCTACATGTTATGTGTAATGAAGTGTTTCCTTCCATTATGTTTTAAGGTTGAATACTAACTAGGACTACCGGTAGAGGGAAAATAACTTGTTTACATATTTTTTTAAATATGCAGAATTTTGACGAAACGAGAAGGCGATGCTGACACAGGTTCGTTTTCATAAGGTTCTTTATACTGTTTAAGGTCCATCAAGAGTAAAAAATTTTTAAATTGTATTTGTACGAAGTAGTTTTGTATAACTGTATGTAAAAATTTCGACGTTACAGGAACATAGCTCGGTCATATCTGAATTACTGTAGTTTATAAATTAACAGTGAAATTAAATTAAAATTGGCGTGTGCTGTATGCTTACAGATATAAAAATACAAAACATCAGATTTTTGTATTTAAAGAAATATTAAACGGCAGCTTGAATATCATGGTTGTGATTTGTAGCCCCCAGGCAGAGTATGAGTGCAGAATATGAGAACTCCGGATACAGGAGCCAGCGGGCGATACGGAATATCAGTCAACGAGCGATTGTGGAGCGCAGTGTTGCCGCTGGGGCGACTGTGGCTGTGACCTTGGTGGCCGGCAGACATATGTTCCCGAGACACGCAAGGCCATTCCTGGTACAAGGATAAACGAGGCGCTTCAATTATGACTGGGCTAGGTCCCACCAAAATGTTATATCAATATTTCAATAATAATTAATTTTCTATTTGAAATATTTAAGCATTAAAATTATAACTTTCAATCTCAATCTAAATGAGAACCAAAAACAGAATACATAATAGTTCAACTATATTACTCCTGCAGAGTTCAAATTATGAATAACTGTGATATGTATTTGAGTAGGTTACATTGTCAATAACAGCTGTATTTGAATAACAGCGCGATTAAACATTTAACTGCCCAGGTTAACCTCGCTTATAAACACATCGTACGTGGCCAATGCCTAACAAACACTACATCTTTGCAATAAAGATCGTGTTTGCATATGATAATAGTATTTATGTATTTATAAACTCTGATATACTACTATTTTTTACTTAAAATAAAATTACTATTTCTAGAATATCAAAATATCAATGCAACCAACGGTAACTGAAGGAAAACAGGAAGGTTGTTTTGGTTTGTCACAGCGAAGCCGAATGTCATGTGTATTTTGAGTCTTAGAAATTATATTCAGTGATTATTTTAATATACCGTAACACTTTAACGGAAATAATAATTTGTTTGTTATATTACTTATTTATTGAATGACTTAATTAATGTTAATTTGCTGGGTTTCCACATTCCCGAATACATATGCTGCGAAGAAGTTGTTTCATGATTGTTAGGATTCCTGTTCGTTGAACCAGATGCATAAATTTGTCTTATTGCTCCCTCTTAGACCGATTTACATTTGTCATTAAATAAGACGGAAGGTGTATGAGTGTTCTAATTAAACGAGATGTAAATTTCTTTAATTAAGGCTGCCGTTTACCCTCCAATAAACAAGAGATGTATTTTGTCGGATCTAGCACAAGCACACTTATTTCAACACAAAAAATTTAAACAAATTTTTGTGGTTGTTTAAATATATTTCAACAGAAAAAATGTATGGATATATTTTAAATTCATACAGAAAATGTGAAAACAATTATAAATTTAAAAAAAATTAAATAATTATTTCCAAAAATTTATTTTGTGGCCTTAAAAATATAATAAGGTATTAACAACAGTATTTATCTTGTTTTATATCTTTATGTAATGATTTTTAATGTTTTCTTTCAAACTTCGCATAATATTTTTCACATAAAGAACATGGTATTTTTCTGACATTTCAGTGTTATCAATTTTTTTTACAATTATAGTAAGTATAACTAATGACATATTTCAAATTTGTACTTTTGGAAAACTCGTTTAAAGTCTTGCATCTAGAACACTTTCTAGTAATACTTTCTGGTAACTCAATTAACGAATTATGTAATCATATTTGTAAATGTTTTTTTATCCATGCTTTTGGAATAAATTTTTCACATAAAGAACATGGTAATTTTCTAAAAGCTTAGCATTATCAATCTTTTTACAATCATATAGGTAAGATTATCACTTTACTTTACTTTCAACTACCCAGTTTCAACTACCTTTCAAAAAAATTAAATATTTTAATTTATATAATTGGGTTGGGTTAGCATTATTATAAGTTTTGAACAAAGCAGTTTTATAAATTTTTATAATTTTGGTTTTGACTGTTTTATGTAAATTTTTTATGTTTTATAATAATTTTCTTTTTTAGTCTCAACTTCTTTTGTTTTATAATTTAATGAAAATTTCTTTGCAATAAATGGAAGTCTAAAATAAAATGTGTGCTACTAACAAATAGTTTTCTATAACAGAACTTCTTGGAAATAAAATAAATCAACAAATGAAAGATTTGGATTAGGGTTTCTAATAGAAAATTTAAATAATAATAATCTTGTTGCAAATATTTGCTATATTATTTACACAAATGAAGAAGAAAAATGAGAAGAATTTAAACCAATTACAGAACCTTCTTGCGATAATATTATAGTTGTTAAAATAAAAGATTTTATAGATTGTGAAGGAGAAATTAAAAACAGTAAATTTTGTATAGAAAAGAAGCCTGCGGTGGTTTTTATAGTATTTTAATACTATATTTTCTAAATTTGAGTTAACAAGACACAGTGTTAAAACAAAAATTCCTTATTTATTAACTTCTGATGTACAAACAATTAATGGAGTTAAATTATTAACAAAATAAATATTATAAAACAAAAATATAAAATCCTGTTGTTATTCCTTATAAAATAGAATTAGCAGATGTTAAATTAGAGATATTATTAAAAGAATTAGCAAATGACCATTAGTATTTATTAGACTTAGACATAACACAAGATTTTTTGGGTAATTTTAAAAAGAAGAAATGATTAAGTATTGTAAAATAATTTTAATTTTCGCATACGAGGAGAAAAATATAAAACAAATTATAACGTAATTGGAAATACTGTAATTATAATTCTGTTGGAAAAGGTTATTTAACATGGGTCATTTCTAATTCTAGAGTAAAAATTTACAACAAATTATTTGACAATTAACAAGTTCTGGAGTGAATAAAGAACCTGGTAACCATGTTATAGTTTTTTTTTAAATTGTCCTGATAAAAAATGTAAAGAAACATTTGCTTCCATTTTAGCTAAAATAATGGAATTACAAGATTAGAAGCAACAATTTATAACTATGCTAATGATTATTTTGAAGAACATAATTTTAATCAAACATCAGATTGTTTAAAATTAATAACAAATAATAGTAAATATTTTGATAAAGCTCCTCTTTATTATGTTGCATTAGCAAAAATGTGGGAAAAATTAACTAATTCCTTACAAAATAGTTGCTTTCTTGTTTATAAAAAAATATTATATATGTTTATTGAGTAAATAAAAATACTAAAAATTAAATTGACTACAAATAATATAAACAGAAGATTAAAAAGAAAGAAAAATTAGTAAAATTCGTTTTATCTGCATTTAGTTTTAATTATTTGCCTATGAACTGTAATATAAATCTTAGTATAACCAGATAATATAGTTTCTGTAAACCAAACTTGTATTATAAAATCTGGAGAAACATATTTTTCTAAATCCCATATCTTAATTTCTACTATACCAGAAATTATAAATATAGAAGAATTGGGGATATTAAAAACAAATAACATTATTCCATTTGTATCTAGAAAAAGAAATGTTACTGACATAATCTCCCCTAACACAATAAAATAAATAGAAATAATTGATACAGTATATTCACAATCTACCAAAAAAGTGAACAAGAATTAGAACATTTAAAAAGACAACAAAGGAAACTAGAATATTTATATTATACTCTAGTATTAAAAGAAGAATAGAAAAATATTTTAGACAAAGAACGAAAAATAAAAGAATCAGAAGAAGATTTAAAAAATTATTTAAACAAAAAAGGACACACACACACACACACATATATATATATATATATATATATATATATATATATATATATATATATATATATATATATATATATATATATATACATACATATATACATACATATATACATACATATATACATACATATATACATACATATATACATACATACATATACATACATATATACATACATACATACATACATACATACATACACATATATATATATATATATATATAGAGCTACAAATGGAATTTAAAAAATAAATGCTTTTGTTGTAAATGATAAAAGTAAATTTGCATATGTTGTAGTTTTTGGAGAAGAAAATGGAAGAAAATCTGTTTATATTGTTTAAGGTCCCAATAAAAATAAATTTAAAGTAATTAAGAAAAATTAAGATAATCTTTAAAAAAGAAGGATTTACTTGTATTCCATGTACAGACAAGAAACAGAGATTATTAATTTTTCTCACTAAGAATCATTTATAGAAATAAAAACAGATGGTATTTATACTTTTAACGGAAACTCTTACCGAAATATACTTTACTTAAAAACATTTTAAAAATTTGAAAATAAAGGTACTTTGCTATATAAAAATGATAAAGAAACAATAGAGAATAAAAACATGGGAAATATAACTGGAAATGTAAATTTTAAAGATTGTTCAAGATTAGAAAGTTTACAAGAAGAAATACATTAAATTATTTTCAATATTTCTCTTAACATTTATTGCAGAATAGAAAGATATATATTTTTAATTCGAAAATATATGAGATTGTTACTGTTCTAATTAGACTATTAGTTAGAAAAAGAAATTGAAGATTAAAAAATGTATTTAAAACATTTTATTAAAATATATTAAATAAAATTTTTAAAAATGTCAAATTAAAACAGAAATGCTGGTGATTGTCGTTTAATTCTTATATCAATGTTTGAAATTTCATTCCAGCACAGCGTGGTGTCCCTTCGACGACATACTATATCGAAGTTGCTCTCAGTCAAGTGCGGTCGTCTAAGCTTATGCCACGTTTCACATTCTGCTTGTTGAAATGTCTGGTTGACAATAATATCTCTTTCTTCCTCCGTTACATAGAGTGAGGCTACAAATTGTTCACATTTCTGTGACAGATCGATAGCCGCCATTCCATTTTCCTCGACACTCTCAACCTCCAAGGCACGGGGCCCATAATCACGGTATTCAAATTTATGGTGGGATGAGTTGTGATGCTTAATTATGTTACGAATAACTTTATAATGTGTCCTGGAGCTTCTTCCGTCCATTTTTCGGAAAGGGCTTCCTTCCCATACATGTCCTTTTTAAATCTTAGGGCCGCAATATGACATCGCCTCTGAAAAGAGCCTCGCTGACAATAATTTATTCTTTTGCCGGCATTGAATTTTGTTAATACGTTCATGTAGTATTCCGCCGCATAGCTTGTTCGGTTTTTTACTAATTGCGGTGCTTTAGGGACCAGTTTTTCAATTAGACTGCCTACTTCTTCATACAAACCAGATCTGCACTTATCTGGCTACGACAGTCAGAATGTAGGCTACACCAAAAACATGTTTAGGACCATTTCTCAAATCTTTGATGAATTCGTCAATGCTGTCTTTTGCTCTGCCGCAACGCTCAATTGCACCACGTGCTGTCGCTATTAAACGGAGTATGGTTCAAAAGTTTTCGTGTATCGGATGGGAAATTTTTGTCGGCTGCCAATGTGTGCAAATGACTGGTGTAATTTCTAACGCAGTGGTTGGTAAATTCTTGTTTCTGGACAGAACTCCCATACGGAACACTTTGAAAAATTTGTTTGTGGACGCTGGAGTTCCCATCTCCTAACGAAGTATTTGTATCTGACACCATGCATGGATTCGCTGTTACAAAAACCTTCTAAAATGATGTCCTGCTCCATAGCGGTTGACAGCTGATCTGTACCCCAGTTTTTGTAGCAAAGATGCGGATGTGACTATTTCAGCTGGTTCACAGATGGGGCAAAATTTATTTCTGACAAGAAATAAGATATTTTCAGTCCGCTCTCCAATTATAACTGCTTGTAAAATAAGAAGCTACGATATACACACTCATACGTACATACATAAATACATGCATACATACACACATACATTCATTCATGCATACATTCATACCTGCATACACGCACGACATGCATGCACACATGAATGCATATATATATATATATATATATATATATATATATATATATATATATATATTATATACATACATACATATACACACAAGCGTCGACACCGTCAGAGATCGAACCCAATTGCCTTGGTGGAAGGAAAGTGGTCTGACCACTCAGCCACAGCGATCCATGGCTCATACATATTTGTGATTACTTATACATTTTAATTTTAACTTTCCTATACATTTTATTATTTGATAACTTGAATTCGATCCAAATACTGAGAAGATGTTTTACGAAAAAATTAATATTTGTACATTGAACATTATTTATACCAATAATGGCGCAGGGTGGTGGAAGGATAAGATATCTAGCCTTACGTAGGCAATCCAGTTTCGATCCTCGGCGGAGTAAATATGGGATTTCTGCATGCGAGAAACATGACGGACGTTGCTGTTGGCGGTGGGTTTTCTCGGGGCACTCCCGTTTCTCACAACTTTCTCATTCCGATATTTATCCACCCTCCTCATCTCACCGCGTGTTCTTTGCGCCGGACGGGATGACAGGTCTGTCTCTGAGTCAAAGAGCCGTATCAAGCTTCACCCCAGATTTCTCTCGAATAGAACTGTGACCCTTCCTCAGGCCACGCGTCGATTCATTTCAAATTATTTTTACGAATGTATATTATTAGCCCATAGCTTACCATATTTCTTAAAATTACAGCAATAAACAGTTTCTGTTTCGTTCATGTAAAGAAATGTGACACCATATTGATGAACTGACCTAGGTTTGCATAAAAAGACAGCTGATATTTGCTACAGAAAGTTGTATGTTCAGTTACTTTGTTAACTTCTCACGCTGTGAAATATGTTCCTTATAAATTGGCTTTGGTACGTTTTTATATCACAAACCCATTATCATGGAAACAATAAAAAAATCACGAGAATTTTGTTAGTTATCGTCCAGCAAATAAATAAATTCATTTTACAGTCGACTCTTGCTATAAAATGGAAAATGTTAATTTTATACATAATGTGAATAGTTAACATCGTTAGTTTATTGCGTGTTTATTTGTAATTATATCGCAAAAAAACTTTATCGTAATAAGTGTATACTCTTGAGTAAAACTGGTCTAACATCACTTGTTTGTTTGCATGGCCTTCTAGGTCTTGTCTAAATGTCGAGTTTTACCGAATACTAGCAATGTCCATGTGTAATACTTGTAAGATGTCACATAATGTTACATGTAGGCCTATTCTTTAATAAAATTAATGCACCAACATTTACACGCTCGAGCACAAGCAGACAGTACTACAACATGTATCGATAGGACTGTAAAATGCTAACCTGAATGAAATTATTTCATGACAGTCTTTTGAAGCTCAAAGTACTGCGATATTTAATTGGATTTTAAAGTCAGCTCATAAATTTTGAAACAAGGTTATCTTGAAACTACATGTAAATATATTTACGTAGGCGTTATTCTGATGCAAAAATTATGTTGATTACTCAACGGTTTCGACAAACATGTAACGTTAATCGGAAACACATACTGCGTCTTTTAACCATATCAGGGATCTCGATAGACAGCACGTGGAGTGGCATGGTCTTTCTCGCAGTCAACCAAATTTGTAGTGCTAACACTTGTCCTTTGTTAATCTTTAACATGAACAGTTACATTTATTTATTGAAAGAAATGTCTTTCAGGCCACAGTTTAGATGATAAATCTGAAATTAAATACAGACCAAATGTTGGTAAACTAATTATTCTGACTGTCAATTGATAGTGCCATTCGATTCTGCGTTGTTGTATTGAACTCGTAAGGTACTTACGATAGTGTGAGGCTAACTAAATGAACATACTGATATTCAGTAGTAGTCTCTAATGATCATTTAAGTTTCAAAAGGTAACAAACGATCGACAAATACCATTTTAAATAACCCAATATTCTTCAGCGTTTCAAACGGTAATCAAGGCATACACCTAACATTATAGGCTTGATAGACGATATCAGTATATCTAAAAAACAAAATTCCAGTTTTTATGTAGATACACCCTTACTGTACAACAAACAAACATTGTTTTGTAACTTTCTATTCATCAATACTCGAAACACTACACAAAAATTATTTGCGTACTGTTGTTCACTTTCAATTGGTGACCCCCTTATGTTAAGCTTATTAGAGATATCAAAAACATGTTACGGACAGAACATTTACGCCTGACAGAAACACGTGTATATGTAAATATAATTGGACTGGCTATTGTGGTAGGCATGCACATTTCGATTCGTAGAAAACATTACTGATGTACAGTAACTGTGCATTCATAATGCGTATAAACGTCACAGCAGTTACTTCGGCTAACGCCCTAAAGATTAATACTGGGCAGCCTAATGCAAATACTAAGAGTAAGCTTGTAAAAAATAACATATCGGTATGAGGTGAAACTAACACATATTTTAATATAATTTTTGTATTTTATTATTTTAAAATGGTTTAATTTAATTTTTATGTATTTACCGTACTGCTCTTTTTTATTTTCTCCGCACAACGAAAATATATTCTCCAGAGAGAATTTTTTTTTCAGAATTTTTATGTTGACTGCGTACATCTGAAATAAATTAAATGTAGGTTCTGTTCTCTGGTGGTTTGACGTGATAACACAATCAAAAATCTCCCCAAAGCGTTCAAGCTGTCCAGCATTGGTTTAGTGTATTTGACTTTGGTTGCAGTATATTGGTGTAGGCTACTCATAATGTTTGAAAATTTCTCCGCGTGCCGGGCCGTGTAGTCATTTAAGGCTAAATGTCCCCATTTTAAATCAGAATGCCACCACCACGAGGCAGCACAAAAATGAGCAAATTTTTCTACAGAAATAACTCGGCAACCCATGAACGGATTTTAATGCGGGGAACGGCATTTTACATCGTAATGCCATACTAATGTAGGTAATTAGTTTGCATGCCATTAAAATTATCTGATATAGAAATGTTTTGAAAATAATGTCTACAACGCAATGTTTTTTAAAAAGTCGCCTTACACTAACACGGCCATGAGTTAGACGAATTTAACGCTATTTACAGATTTTGAATAAGTCAAATACTTTTGTCGGAAACAGAAAAATAAGATATTGACATGTAAGGTGTCGCGATACAGGATTCGCGCCCCTACTCCCTTTTTTACCTTCGCGTAAATAACAGTGTTAATTCGACAGTAGGCCTCTGGTATGCTTCCAAGGTCAAATGCATCCTTCCAAGCTTTCTCTTGTAATGATATACAGTACTATTTGAAAATACGTAAGGCTGGGTTATACACTTGTATGACAGCTTGGTAATTACAGACTGAAACACTCAACAACTAAACCAACTATGCTACCGTTATTCAAACACGGTTGTTAGTAAGTATCGTCCAAGCTTTCGCCTGGTGGTAACTCAGGAAACCGTGGAAAACACAAAGCCATATGCGTTTCGTTTTCTACAGAGGCAGCGTCACTACTCCTCCGGGCTATTACGTACGTCTCAACTGTGTTTCTGACTCGCAGGAATAAATGTTTGTCTTGCAGATGCTAATTACCTTTTGTATGTGTATATGTAATGTCATAAATCGGTGCAGATTTTGTAGATAAAAGTATTACATGACAGAATTTGTTTATTTTAAGAAATGATACACTACGTCAATGTATGAGTTGCATTTTGCATAGGATGAACACACGCAATTTTTTTTTCAAATCTAACTGTACACAATAGATATGTATAGTCGTTACAGGCACCGCTTTGTGGCGTCTTACGAATGCAGTTCATAAAAGTCGGACTGAAATTTATTTCATCGTTGAGGAACACCCAACTCCAAAGAAAGCTGGGTGTCCTAGAGTCCTCCCCCGGGAAATTTTGGGGTTCCAAGGTGCAAGACAGGGTTATTAAAAACATTTCTCATTCCAAAAGTATACTAATTATACAGCTGGTTGAAACGACAATTTTCTTTTTTAGGATATTATTTTGAGTGAACCGATTTACAAAAAAAAAAACATTTACCCCATGTACACGTTGGAGCCCTATACACACAACAAAATAGTGAATTTAAATACCAGGAGAAGCCTGAATGTTAAACTTACAAGCTGCAGTAGCAGTAAGAATGTTCCACACAACATAAAAAATTGACTGAAATAAATTTTATTCGAATTTATTGGTTTGTGGACATACGCCATTGCTCATGTTTTGTTGACCAAACTTGTATTGAAAGACAAAGTGACAAAATACAAAATAAAAACACAAAAAACACAAAAAACTCAAGGAAAAACAATCCCAGACAAAGTACCTCTGGGATTGTGTTTACTAGCGTTTTCGTACTATAACAGTACACAAATGTTGTGCATTATTTGATAAACGATTGGTTCGTTGTTTCAGAAGACTGCTTTCTCCTCCCGTTCACTTTTGCCACACAGACAGCAGCAAAAATAATATCGACATTGATAACACGATGTATATATGAAGTTACAAAGTATTTGTGTGTGTGTGTGTGTGTGTGTGTGTGTGTGTAGGTGTGTGTGTGTGTGTGTGTGTGTGTGTGTGGAGGGGGGATCACGACACGTGTATTTACAAAAACTATTTATATTGATGAATGAAAATCTTTTGTTCTTCATTACATGTATAGGATAAATATCTTTCTCCGGTTTAAAGTTTTCACTGGCTTTGTTTTATCTAGTAATTTGAATGTACAAATACGCGTTTTATTTTTCATAATTTCCATTGTAACTCCAAGAGAAACAATATCAGGGAATACCTAAGTAGATCAGAAGTGGTCCTTTGTTGTCATGAAGTACGTAACTATTTGATTTAGTCCGCCTACAATATACCGCTCTTGCGCACCATCCCTCAATCACAGCAAATTTCCAGGGCCAAATTATTAGTAATATTATTATTTGATTTTATTTACATTTACAACAATATGAGGGGAAATGAAGTCCGTATATGTTACCACGTCTGTATGAATGTTTCATGTTAGCATACCAGAATACATTGTTCCTACGCCTGCAATATACCTATTGTGATTTTGTAGTACTTCATTGTCGTAACTGATACGCACAGACATGAAATTGAAGTGAAGTAGGTTCTACGGCACTGTAGGCAAAAGTCTTGGATGCCGATTAGCATAAATTGTACTAGTGTACAGTATCATCGAAATGAAGGGGTGGGGTAAATGGGAGAACCCCGATAAAACCCGCCCATCGGCGACATCGTAAGGCATGATTTACCTGGCCGGGGCACAGAATAAATTGTAATACAGACGCGAAATGACGTGTCGGCTCGTTTGATATTGGCGAACTTCGCCGCTCATTGGTTTCCCGAGACCATTGATGCCAGCCCTGCGTCTGTTTGGCTCCTGCACGTTACGGCAGGTTTCCCATTGGCCTGGCTGCCGATAATCAGAGCAGCTGCCTCACGTTGATTGGCAGTAGGTGTTTCCGCCATGTTGCTGGCCAGGGAAGCCATTTTTCTGACGTGTGTGACTGAGTTCGCAGGCCTACCAGCTATTTCACTTCTGTATTTCTAAATATTCCGTGGCCGGGGATTGAACCCGGATCGCCTTGGTGGAAGGCGAGCGATCTAACCGCTCAGACACTGCGGCCTACAAATAACATTGATCGCAAAATATTTTTCCCCATATATTTACAAATATATCAACCTCAACATTGTATTACATACCACTTAGTGACAAATTCTGTATGTTAGCTAGGAAGCATTCGGGAATCTGAATCGCATTGGGCATTTACAGTGATTGACTCGATTAGTGAGGGTTTCTGCCAGCCATTTGCTCTTTGTGGTATTGATAAAACTAAGGCTTGTTTCCTGTAATTAGCAAATTAAATAACTAAAAAATTGCTACGTTAGATACCTATATATCAAAAAAGTGAGGTTAGAGGTTTTTACGGCCCTAGGTGTGTGTGTGTGTGTATATATATATATATATATATATATATATATATATATATATATATATATATATATATATATAACACATATGACTGCACAACCTGAGTACAAGAAACGTTAGTATATTATTTGCTTTTCCGTAAGTGTCTTCCCCACATCAGGTTTTCTTCTTTTGTAGGACTAGCTGTACATACAGTAAAAAAAACCTAAACAAGATGTAGAATTACAGCAGCATTCTCACAGGCGTGTTGAACATGGATGTGGTTGCTAGCTCAGGCTGAAGTTGCTACTTGGTGGATAGCTGCCAGAAGGATTTGTGGGTAGGGGGGTAGAGGATGTGTGTTATCCTGTTTCAATTGCTGCTGCCTTGAAAATATAGTGATGAAGGCTTTAATACCGCTTTCTCAGCCTTTCTCACAAACCCAGTCGTCGCATGACTTATCACATACAGAGGATAGCAGACATACGCGTGTGCAAATTGACCAGTGTTATTCTTAACTTCTTTTTACAGTCCTATAAAATTTTACTTTACATGTAATTTAGTGATAAATCGTACTGTCGTCCTATTAGTCAAGTTTTATTGTTGTTTTGTACTAATTTTGACATATTTTTAATTCCTTTCATTGGCAAACAAAATATAAATTTACATAATCCGTATTTCGCGTCGTAAGATCTAAATATTATACACGAATTAATTTTTACGGTTCATCACTTCAGATACTCGTAAGCGTACCATTGTATCTGGATGCTTTCAGAAAATTTTTAAACACTTCAATGCGATTTATATTCCCGTGTATAGTGAACCAAAATCTACCGCAAGCACGCACGTGACAGATCTAACATGCCAATATATATTGCGGAGAGTTCAAACACGAGTGAATCATTTGTACAATGTGAGTTAGGTAAGTAATACGCGCATGAGAGTGTAAAAGAACATATCAGACACCAAACAGGCATACAAGCTGTAAACATAGTGAAGTGGCTATAGAACTTCTTACCGCCCGAACACAGACGTACTGGCGTGCAAATCTGTACTCCTCTGTCAGTATTACCACAACAAAATTTTCCGCAAAATTTAATGTCTGTAATACAATTGAAGTACCGAGAAACTAGTCTTGCTTCATAATTTTATTCCGTTGGTCCAGAGCAATCGTAAACTATCCTGTGTTTTTATTTCATTGGTATTTTACGTCCAGTCGATTGCTCAAGTAATTAGACATGTTTATACGTATATTTTGTTTACAAATAACTAACCTAATAACTCAGATGCCCACCCAGGACTAAAAACCGAAAACCGGCGTGCCAACCGACTGCACTACAGTTGCTCAGTCATCAGATGTAATTCGCATGAATATTATAAGAGCCTTGAACACTTGGATAACGTCTAAAATCACCAGACATCCTAACACAAAACTGACCACACTAGCAGACACTGATGATAAAGAAGCCGGCGCGGAACGACTGATAGATGAGAGCTCTGGCGGGCTCATCCACGGTCGGCCTTGGTCGCGCTTGACCCAGTATAGTGAATATCTCTTATTTGTCTGTTTCCGTCAAAACTATTTGACTTATTCAAATTCTGTAAACTGGGTTGAATTCGTCTAACTAATGGCCATGTTCCGCTAAGGTGACTTTTAAAAATAAATAGGTTTTTGAAATTATATCTTTAAAACTTACTGTCTTGGATAATTTAAACGACATGCGACCTAATTACCTAAATTAGTATGGTATTACGATGTACAATGCCATTTGCCGACTTCAAATCCGTCCAAGGGTTATGAAGTTACTTATGTAGAACTTTTTGATCCCGAAAGTGCTGCCATCACTCGGCAGAGATTCACACTATACATGGGGGACATTTAGCCTTTACACAGAAATTCCTATGCTGTTATACAACACGGTGAACATTCGGGATGTTTAACCGGTAAGTGTCAGGTGATCCACAGTGTGAGCACGTCATATCTGCGTGCTTATTTGTCAACACCTATCCGTACCGTAATCAGGAATAATACACCTCTGATTTTACATGTCATATTTCCTTGCTCTGTTCCACTCAGATTGATCCTGTTGCCGCTGTTATTTGTCCTCAGTGGCCACGATAGATAATACACTATGTTAGTGTGGTAGGAATATCTGGATATTTAGTTCCATCTATCTAGACTCGTGGTGCACTACCGACTTTTCCTAACCTACCCTAACTACTAAGTTATGTGTGAGGCCCGGGGAAGGAGCGGGACTAAGTGCGTCTCAGGGCTGAGCCCCATACGCCTACAAGGGGGAAGTTTCATGCAGAGGAGGCATGCATCGCGGCAGAGAGGGATTGGGCAGACATGGCCGCAATTGGGGCCATGTCTACCTCCCTAAGTGTACCTATAGCT
>PNEQ01066259.1:0-17771 GCA_003012365.1 Medauroidea extradentata | reverse complement strand
GGGAAGGACCAGGTTAATTATTTCGGCTGAAATTTCGTCATGTCCTTGAGCTTTAGTTTTGATGCGTTTTATTGATTGCAGTACGTCTGAGGGCGCTACACATGTCATGTAAAATTGTTCATCGTCAGTAACGCAGTGTGAATGTATTTCGTGTAGTGTTTGTGTTTTTATTAAAGGATCTAGATAGGAAGGTGGTGTCATGAAGCCAGCGTTGAGTTCTTCGGGTCCGACGTCGTGCGTACTGGCATTTTTATTATTCTTTTTGCCTATTCCTAAATATCTCAGACCATCCCATTGGCGTTTACAGCAGTTACTACTGCCAAGCTGGCTCTGAGTGTATTTATATTTGGCTGTCCTTATTGCTTGTGTGCACCTATTTCTAAGTAAACGATAATTTTCAAACGCACTGTCAGCTGAAGTATTTGTCTTGCGTAATTTTCTGTAAGCGACAAACGCGACATCTCTCTGTGACATAAGTACTTTGATATCTTTCGTCATCCACGGGGCGGTAGGTCGAGTAACTCGCTTATTTTGAACAGGCGCGTGTTTGTCAAGTAATTTTGTAATTAATTTGTTAAGGCTAACAACTTTATCCTCAACTGTAGAAAGGCCTTCAATTTGGCCCCAGTTTATTTGTGAAGCGTCATAAGCAAATCTCTCCTTATTTATTACTTTAAAATTACGATACGTCATTAACTTCGGCGCAAATTTAGGCATACGCAGTGAATAGGCTGCGTAAATTAGATCGTGATGCGTTTTTACGAGTGTCCTATTAAAGTAAAAATCACGATCATAGGTCTTCGGGTTCGAACACTAACGATGTTCCTTCGGAAATACATTTAAACCCTTTTCACCCCCTTAGAGGTCGAATTTCGAAAAATCCCTTCTTAGTGCTCGCCTACGACCTGAGGGGAACCCCCACAAAAAATTTCACGATTCTAGGTCCAGTGGTTTGGGCTGCAGTTTGATATGTCAGTCAGTCAGTCAGTCAGCTTTCATTTATATATATATATATATATATATATATATATATATATATAGAGAGAGAGAGAGAGAGAGAGAGAGAGAGAAAGAAAGAGAGAGAGAGAGATGGGGTAAATTGAAACCCAGCGACACTTATTATGCTGACTTTTTTTTCGTTTGTAATTCAAGTTGAATTCACATTGCTACCGTAGATACTTAGTTAATGAACTTTCTTTGTTATATAGACAGTACATACAAACAACTAAAATGTAATTATAAAATATTTAAATAATCACTCATGTAAGACAGGACCTAATAAATATTTTTCGCTATTTAACGAAAGCAAAATAACTCACGCGGAATCGTAAAGTGTAATGTAGCTGTAAAGAGAACTTTTTAATTAAAGCCTAAAACAGTTCGCAGAATTTATGATGTGAAAATTAGTCATTTATTCAGTAGAGGGGACAGAGACTCTTAATAAAACAAGTTTTTTCACAATGATCAAAATTATTTAATTTGCAAAAATTTCAACAATACATTTCTAATTGTTTTAGGTATCAGCTGGTTTCTATTTGTATTACGCTAGTATTAAGAGGGTCTGTGATGTAAATATTTCAGAGTGGTGAGTTTAAATAAAAATGCAATTCCTTGTACGTGGACTTAAATGTTGCCTACGATTTGCGTCAGTAGGACGTTCCAAGTGAGCATAGGCATCACACCTTTAAAAAAATCTACTTGTCAGGCTGTTGCTTCATTCTGTCCTAAAAATTACTTTGAGTGAATATATTTACTACAGTTAGCTCTTAACGACACCGCCAGCCAAGCGCTTTAGATACGTTGTAATGTTCAGAGAAACACGTTTTTTACGTAATAGCTGCACATTGTGCCAACGTGTAAAAGAAAACGCTATTTAGACAAGTACAGAATACCATTGTTCAGACCCCATTATCATTATAGACACGCCACTTCTGAGTCTCTAACGCAGAGGTAGGCAGCACTCTTAACAGCGAGGTTTTAAACACATTAAAAAATTTATATAAATGCAGACTAGAGCAGCTACCGTTTTGCAAGGATGGCGGAAGTAAAACGTGCGTCGATAGAATCCGGTGGCCAACGGTAACGTCTGCCACATTTCCCAAACGCATAACAATTAAAGAACGATCCTCCCACGAATCAAACCCGGATGGCCGCGTTGGGAAGCCTGTGCTGTGACCACTTTACCGTCAAATTTTATTATGTTAAGCAAAATGTTAAGACTTAACCACATCACCACTAGGGGCAAACATTCCTACGTTAGTAACTACTTTACCCCGAGTAGACGTTGACACAATTGTAACGAGAGAATTTTTGAGAAGAATTAAAACGAATACAAATTTACACCCAATCGGACCTGGAAATCGAACCCAGAACCTCATATACCGCCACGAAGGTCTGCTTACTTACCAATACTTGAAAAGTCGGCACGTAAAAAAACATGGTTCACTGACACCCTCAGCCCACAAAGAATCACATGTCGCACGACTATATTCACGGTCAGAGGCGTGGCAGTTTCTAGTGTAAGGTCGCGTCTACGATGTGGCAACACTGCAAACAAATGCCTCGCCATCTCCTACGGCAATGGCTTTCCTTGATTAGTCAGTCAGTCTGCTGTCCTTCGGCAAAACGCATCAGCCAAACACATGACCACGGCAAGATAAATTCGAGTACAGGTTAGGAATACAGGATGTCCAGAAATAACGGCAAAATATGCACACCGTGCGAATCATAGACTAATCTCATGACGAAAATGTAAGCGACAACATATCTTACGACGATATTTTACGTGCACAATGTGGTAACACTGCGCGGAGAAAGTCTTGCGCTCCAAATCCAGGTATTACATCATGTACGTTACGTCAAGTAAACTTCGAGTCATATTTGGACTGCTCGGAATTTTAAGCTGTGCCCAAAATATGCAAGTCAAACCAATAGTAGTAAGATAAGTAGGGTGTTAGGATGTTATTGGCGGTTCGGAATAAAGTGAGCAATCAAAAAAGTCATGCTAAAGTTCTATTTTCAGACCAATTTGTATCTTTCCGTGCGTAACGGCTGACGATGGGAATTGCCTAACCTCTCTGGACAAGTCACTTAATGTTTGCGTGTGTAAGATAAATCGTGCAGTCGGTAAGTACTAGTTTGATAAAAATAAAATGTATTTATATTATAAAATACAATTATGTCGATTTCGGTTGATTTCGTTTCTGTATTGTTACATTTAAATAGGAAAATGTAGTGAGCTATATTGCGTGATTTCGCTGCCAACTATAAAAGTAGTAAGGGAACTGTTGTTAATGTTGAATTATATGCAGTAACGGCTAGTGATATTTTTCAAAGGTTAAATTTTTAGTGCTCAGTTTATCCCGAACGACCTGTAGGTCAAATTGAGTAAGTTCATAGTTCATAGTGTTTGTAATGCTCTAAAGCGTATAATAAAAGTTTTGGAAAATTAGAAAATTGTATTCGTTGTTTGTACTTAGAAAATGTTCTGAAGTACACACGCACAGCGCGACTACGGACGTTGTATCCCGTCTCGCGTTTACACACTGTAACCTATGTTATTTGACACTGGGAGTTCCGCCGGATGTACAAGTGATTATCAGCGATCGCCGGAAGTAGGGATTAACTACAGTGCTGTGTTGCCACATTGTGCATAGAAAATGTCGTCATGCAAAATTTTGCCTCTTACATTGTCGTCTCCAAGTTATCCCAGGATTTGCGTGGTGTGCTTATCACGCAATTGCTTCTGGATATTCTGTATAATTAGGGACACTGATGTTTCAAGGGGAAGACAATTGTTTCCTTGACTTCGGTATAATTAGTGAAGATGGTTTATCGTGGGAAATCTTGACTGTCTGCTGGGTTCCAACGCACGTTCAGATTTTCAGGCTTTCTCTTTAACGTGGAGATGCTGCCCTACTTGACTGAGCCAATAAGACTCTCGCTATTGTTATATTTGATGCCTGTTATTAGTCTACACACAGCTGCGTTGTGTTAGACGTACATCGCCCAATCATATGTGCTGCAGTTAATGACAGTGCTTTCAAGGGGATGTTGGCACAAAACATTTCTGCGATGTACCATCATTAGAAGTACGTCAATTTCGCAGTTTCATATGGCTATAGCCTAGATTGCTCAGTCCTGTACACGCTCTGGATACAGTCGATTATTGATTGGCTTACAACATTACAAGCGATAGCTCTATTAATGGGGCCACGATTTTGTCGCGAAAAGATTTTTGCCCCACTTTGTCTCAGTGTCTCTCGTTCACATCGGTAGCTGTGTGTCATGGTTATTGGCAGCGTGTCTTTGTTCAGACACGTTTCTCATTTGACTGCACCGATCAGAATAAGATTATTGTGACTCCTTACGTCTGTAATTTGCCAAGGCAAGTGAGAGTAAAATTATCCAATTACGGGCGATGTAGCAGACCTGTAGACGTGCACATGTCGCATCGAAATCAAGTGTTGCAGAAATCTTTTCGCCACAAAATCGTGGCTCTATCTATTAATCACTTCCTTATTTAATACTGGCTTGCAGTAGTCAAATGCGTTTCGTGACAGCCGCCAGCTAATCACACACGTGATTATGAAGTATATATTTTTGGCGTTCAACCTGACCTGGAATGTATATGCGAAATTGTCGTACCTCTAACCATCATTAGATGCGGGTTCAACTGAGGAGAGGTTAGATTTCTATGTAATTTATATGTTAGAAACTTTTTTGATCGGGTCATTATTTATTAATTACTAAACGAGACCTTGAGGACTCCAAACCAATGTGCGGACATGCATAAAATCACTCATGGACTCTCACGCTACATCGTCAAATGTTCAAACGCTCACTCACTGGAGCAGCAGCCAATGTACAAGTAGCTGAGGACGGAGTGTACACAGGACTGTGGATTCTAGCCTGCTGGTCGTTGAACCCGCGAAATATCCGGGACTCTAGCCATCATCTGTAAAATATGCCGATATGTGGCGAAGCGGAAGTGGTCTGGGGCAAGCGGTGACTATCAGTAACCATACAGAACTCTCAGTTTTCTGTGTAACCATTTGACTGGTAGAGGCAGGTACATTCCTCAGCCAATATCATGTAAGTGGCGAGGAACTAGCTCTCCGTAATACACCTAGGTCTCAGCAACACAACTGTAACCTGCTCAAAGTGTATAGTCGGATATTATGCTGCTTGCCTTGGAACACGTCCACGCTTCTCCTCCGATGTCGATATTTAAAGTTCTTCTTTCGTAGTTGATGTGTTCCCATCTAACTTGGTAACTCCAAATAATACTTGTTATTTGTCTTTAAACAACTGTGTAAACATTCTCTAATCATACTAGGGGCATACCGCTGCACTGTTTTGTAAAACGCGGTTGCAAGAAAGATTATTCTCGTTTTCCACAATCTCATATGGACGAGTTATTTAAGGTTAATTCTGTAAAAAAAAAAACAATGAGATGGTAATAAATTAATGTTCGCTTGGCTAGAATAAGAGAAAAACACATTAATAAATTAATTTCGTTGTGTAACATTGTCAATATCAAGAAAGGTTTCTAAACCTCATTTAGCGTACTATCGATACGAGCGTAACACGCGGCGGAAGTGGTCTCCTTGCCGAACTAATAGCATTAAGCCTCATAACTGCCGTAGGATTAACCTTAGCAGTGGTATAAGCGTGAAGATCTTGTTATGTGATCCTAGCTTGCAGGTTTTCCGCTTCGAAAAATCGTGTTGCCTTCCACTGCACACGGCTATGCTGTAGAGGGAAACACTTAGAACATGGAGAGGTATGCCTTCCATGTAGTTTATCGTGGGGGGAGGGGCTATCCCTAACTTCTTCAGTCTTATACGAATTTTATGTAAAGACAGGTACAGCATAACTATCTCGACGACGAGAGTCCGTACTCTGTAACTAAAAATGGTACAGTAGCTGTCTTTCAAAGTCTAGTGACCCTCGCATTATAAATAGCGGGTGCCAGGGTGTTGTCACGAGTGAACCCGCTCGAAAACGGCCGACTTTTTTAATTTACATTCTACAGCCATTCTCGTAGGGGAACAAATTGAATTAAATGTGCTTGAGAAGGAGGACAAATTATAATATTTTACTTTCCCGACAAGTTTAATGCAGTATGTGTGATGCTATTCCTTAGCAGAGATATGTACTAATATAGTACAGGATGTTCAAAAGGTGACACAACCTTATGGGGAAACCTGTCGGTTACAATAGGTGTTGGAAGTGGCCACCTTTATGCAATCCACATAATTGAAATCGGTGCTGCATGCTCCTGAAGACATGCTGTAGCATTTGTTGCGTAATTGAACGATCTGCCGCTGCAATTACGCAACAAATACTACAGCATGTATTTAGTTATGTGAATTGCGTAATGGTGGCCGCTTCCAACACCTATTGTAAACTACAGGTTTCCCCATAAGTTTGCGTTACCTTTTGGACAACCTGTACTTGTGCTGCTATCGCTTGTTCGTGGAATACACAAATTTCTTACTATTGACGAATGCTTTTGAAGACCAGTTATATTAATGTTCTAACATTTAACCGTAAATCTAAACAAAATTTGTTTTAACAAAATGTATGTAATTAGTACTTAAAACACGCTGTAAACACCGAGAAAATATAATTTTGTAATCTGTATTACGGCTTACAGATTCGAGCCCCAGTGTTGCCAAGTATATTGAGATCCAGGTTAATAGAGGTGTTATACAATACGATATGAAAACAGTCAGAAACGACTATCTAAATCGCTGTCGCTCACGACAGATAGTCACAGGTAACGATTCTTATACGAGAGGTGATGTTACAGACCAGACCCCTTGATGTGTTAGTATGTCTTGTATCTCTGGTTTGTCAGTGACTCACGCCACTGCCATTGACTTACCAACATCTATTTCACTCGCCACGATAGTTGAGCGCGGTCTCAAAATAAATTAAGACGATCCCTCGTGGAATAAACACATTAGCATGTATATATTGATTCTTTGAGCAGAATGTCAAC
This sequence comes from Medauroidea extradentata, assembly GCA_003012365.1. Classification (NCBI taxonomy): domain Eukaryota; kingdom Metazoa; phylum Arthropoda; class Insecta; order Phasmatodea; family Phasmatidae; genus Medauroidea; species Medauroidea extradentata. The sequence continues at coordinate 10,762 of PNEQ01066259.1, read as the reverse complement.
ATTTGCCCCTTTTGATGAAAGCACGGTATTGGCGTACGCCCCAGCGAAGAACCTAAATTTAGGTTTCTATACTTGTTCGATCCATTAGTAGAGACAAGAACACACGAATCTGTACACTCTAAAAGTAGTTTGTAAATTTGCCACACGTGCGTATAGGAGCGCTAAGAAGGTGGTATAATTTTATCCCAGACATCCATAGTAGCACTTAACTTTTTTTTTTTATAAAACCGTCAAATGTATACTGAAGTTACTAGACTTGTACTGTAACAACTGTAACAGTTTGCATATTTACAAGGCGGAAGAATGGCAACTGTCTCATACTGCGTTTAGGCGAATTACTTCCTAAAAATTTTAGGCTTTTGTTTTACGGTGTAGAATAGCCTTCTATAATATATGTGCATTCAAGCACACGACAACTGCTCATTGGCTGCACACGTTATATCATCACATGACTTGGAAAGCGTCTAGTTGCTTCTTTATACCCACCAACTCTTCACGTAAATAGTTTTATCCCAGTTAGTTTCAGTGACGTCACAGACTAAATAGTAATACAGACGTGAAATGACGTGGCGTCTCGTTTGATATAGGCGAACTTGGCCGCTTATTGGCTGCCCGAGGCTGTAGACTCCAGCCCCGTGTCTGTTTGGCTCCTGCATGTTACTACAGGTTTCCTATTGGCCTGGCTGCCGACTAGCAGAGCAGCTGCCTCACGCTGATTGGCAGTAGTTGTTTCCGCCATGTTGCTGGCCAGGGAAGCCATTTTGCTGGCGTGTGTGACTGAGTTCGCCTTCCTGCCGACTATTTCACTTCTGTATTCCTAAATATTCTGTGGTGACGTGCATGTCTGTAGTTTTGCTTTACGGTTATTGGCAGCATGGTTTTGTGTAAGTGACGTCTCTCGTCTGACTGTGCCAATCACAATTATGATACTGCAACACCACCCGTTTGTAATTTGCGGGCAGAATCCCAAGACACCCGAGAGTTAAAACATGAAATTATTATTTTGTTGTTATAAATTTCATTTATTATCTGTTTGTTCCTTGTTTTTATTTGACCCGATTCCATCTTGGAATTTCATGTTGTGTTTATATCTTCCTGACTAAGCATACTCTGCTTATTTTTATGGTTTCTTTTATTCGTTTAGTTTTTCTTTGACAGTCGTTCAATTTTGCAGCGGAGTACGTCCAAGAAACTGAATCTAGTCATGAACTCCCATTGCACAGTTCTTTCAAAGATCATATTAAATCACTGACTACGAAGCAGAAGTGCAGATGTGAACGTAGGGCACTGAAACAAACCGGAGAAAAATTATTTTTCCAAGACTCTACTTTTTCATTATTTACAGAGTGCCTTCCAGGATGTCTTAAGAAACTGCGAAAGTGACGGGAACTTAAAGTTGTTTGGGTTCCAGCGTGTGCCTAAACTAACACGCCAATATTCAGGTCCATCCACAAGAGTGAAAGTTCTTGAAGGTATTTTTCTATGGTTTTAACAAAATGTTTACCTATGTTCGCTTTACGCGTACACCGTTTCGTTGTATACTATTGCCAACTCCTGTAAACACAAACGTATGTGTGTTTCTGAAAGAGTCAAAACAACACCAAAAGGTGCCACTGTCGAGGAAAAGAAGCGAAGCTATTTTTAGAACGAAATAGAAGAATATAGCTCTAGCCGCGGATTATTTTAATCCCTTTCGTCAGTCGCTGCACAGGAGTTGCGTGCAGCCGTAGCTTTCACAACAGTCCCACACCCCTCTCTCTTTACTAACACTAGTCTACACCACCCTGTCCGTCTACCAGGGTACTTCACGCCCATCCCGCCGCCCACGAACCACGGCCCCAGTAATTGGTTCCCCAGCAGTACGTGCCGGACTTTATTAACCCCTTGCTGCTTCTCACCCCCATTCGACCGCTGGCCCCATTCAACTCCTGGCCACCTGCGGCCTCCCGATACCACGCCCTCTGTGGGGATCAACTTCCGAACACCGCGGTGTGATAGGACGTGCATCTACCAGTCAACATCCAATACAATTTTTTTTCTGATTTCTTTTTTGTTTCTGTAAGGGTTGGAAGAACAGGCGTCTGTCTCTCCTGCGGATAGGAAGGAAGGTGGTATATTGCTCAATTATTTTGTTTTAACATGTCCTTGAAAACACTGCATTTTCTTGCAGCACGTGCACTGAAAAGAGAGTACAGTTGCAGGTACTATACTTGTGTTAAAATAGGGACAACAAAACAGTTTGGTTGTTGGTACTACTCTGGACTGTTCTTTCAACAATCTGTTATGTAGAAGAAACAAAGAGACTTTTTGATTGTATAAATCAGATGGTAACTTCTACAAACCAGATTGTTGAAGGAACTATTCAGAGTAGTACCAACAACCAAACTGTTTTGTTGTCCCTTCTTTAACACAAGTATAGTACCTGCAACTATACTCTTTTTTCAGTATGTGATTGGTAAAGGCACTAATATTTCACGTATTGATTGAAGGTCAGGTTGAGCGCCAATAACCTACATATCACTGTAACTTTGGTGATTAGAGGAGAGCTGTTTTGACACACGTTTGGAGGTTGCAAGTCAGTAGTACATAATAAAATAATTCATGGGGCTACCCACTTGTATGGCTAGGAACCAAAGGGTAGAGATGCTGGAAAATCGCGAAAATATGTAGCATAGTCTCCAATAAACTGTAGTATCTCAATCGTGACGAGTGTGAACAGTTTTCTGGCAAATAACACACGTTCTGTGTAAAAACTGTACAGTTCTAATTGGGTTTTTGAAGAGGGACACAGTGCTTCATATAAACTATAAACAATATAGGTGTTATACACAGTATGCTGGAGTCTAGCAAACAATCAACTTTTCCCTGGATTTACCAGTGTCTCTACCAATGGATATTCGGCTATGGCCAGTGTGTGTATAGGACTGAGAAGTCTAGACTGCTACCAGATTAATGCGTAAAATATTCGTGCCTCTGGTGATTGGGTGATACACGTCTGACATAACGTAGCTGTCTGCAGATCAATAACTGTCACTGAATATTACAATAGTGGGATTGTCAAATAGGGAAACAGCTCTACGTACAAGCGAAACCCAGTAATATTTTGGTGAGCTGGACGTACGTTGAAACCCAGCAAACAGTCGAGATTCCCCGCGATAAATCATCTCCTCTAGTTATAATTTACGCCGGTCTCTTCTCGTCCACGTTGTTGAATCTTTCTGGCTGTTCCAGATATTTTCGAATGGTTCAACTAATTGCGATGTGGAACAACAGCGACGCGTTGTACTCGCATTATGGCAGGACTTGCGTTCGAATCCCGGCTCTATCCGTCCTGGTTTACGTTTTCCAACGTTTCCCGAAATCACTCCAAGCGACTCTCAGGATGGTTTCCTAAAAATCTCATATCCGATTCGTCTTGCAGTACCTCTTCTCTTGGAAAAGTTGTGTGTAACCCTCTCTAATGATCTCGAGGTCGGAAAGACGTAACTCACACTTTTAAATTTCAAAGGAAAAACTAAATAATGAAAAATTCACTGGTTCACTTCCGTGTGAGGAATACTTTACAGTTGTCTACAAACTATTGACTACTGTTCAGTTAATTTTAAAGAGTGTTGCACTGCCATCATACCTCTCATTTGTCACTTCCTTTTATGATTGGTTCCGAGATATCTAATATGTGCCAAGTAAGTTGTAGGACAGTTGCAAGTGTAGTATTCACTAGCTACTACCAAGATAATTAGTAAAACTTGAATTTTCACGTCTCTGTACAAAAAACTTGGATCTTAATGACACGATTATAATGACCGTTGCGCTGTGCATAGCTGTTTTTCGTAGTAATGGCTCAAGTATAATGCGTTGTGACTTAGCCACCAACAAAGTAACTATACAAATTGTAAGACAAGCGTAGAACCAAAGTATAGTGAATAATGTGCCGTGATTTGGCTACTATAAGGAAACTATTCAAATTGTAAGTCTAGCGTATAACCGAAGAATAATGAATAATATACTGTGAATTGGACACCATAAGAAAACTATTTAGATTGTAAATATAGCATAGAACAAAAGAATAATTTGCTGTGACTTGTATTGTAAGACAAGCGTAGAACCAAAATAATCTCCAAACGGGAAGACACAGGGTTGTTTAATTTCCGTTACATAACCTCAAAGTATTACAAAGAAAAAAGAAGAAACGAATTTTTTCGGGCCACCAAAAAGAAAATACCTTGGTTGAGAAAAATTTATTACAACTTTTATGATTCTACAGCAGAACGAAGCATTTTAAACCCGGAAAATTCTGCGCATATTTGGCAAGCTAGAGAGCTCTTAAAATGCAATTAAAAATTAATTAATGTATTTTGGTGTAAAAGCAGCGATAATAAATATCAAGCAGAGAGTGAGTCCGACGGCAGTGTTTCAACCCAGAGAAGCAGATTTAAATCTAGGAGCCAGTACGCTTCCGCCGTTATGGGAGATGAACCGTAAGGCCTATATAGACTGTTCGGGATTAAGTGAGCACTCAACAAAGCCGTGATGTCCTATTTTCAAACTATTCGTATCTTTCCGCGCGTAACAGCTAACGACGGGAAATGTCTAACCTTTCTAGACACGTCACATGACGTCTGCGCGTGAAAGATAAATTGCGCGGTCTGTAGCAACCTACATAGTTTCATAAAAAAAGTTTTTTAATTTATACGATACAAATATGTAGATTTCAGTTGATTTTATGTCGGTATTGTCATATTTAATTTTAAAAAAAGTACACGGAACTACGTTCAGCAAATCACTGCCAATCATACGAAAGGTTAAATCATTAGTGACGACTTCATCCCGAACGACCTAAAACAGTTCAGCGACAGAATGCAAAGCAAACTGGTGTTTCCCGCGAGATAAACCACCAGCCCAACGGCAACTTCCGCACGTTTCAAAATGCGAAAACCTGGGACCAACCTACAGGGGCGTCACATCAGGTTTTACCTGGGGGGGAGGGCAAGATTTTTTTTGCGACAGTGATCTTGTTGCGTAATTTATATTAATTGTGTATAAATTAGAAACTTCAATAATAAAACATCGGTTTTGTGTGCTTGCGTTAGTATTATTTAAATAACAAAAAACACAAAACAAAATTTTACACATTTCCTTCCAAATCCAGAGGGGGCATTTGCGCCCCCTGCCCCCCGAAATGACACCCCTGGAACCAAGGTTGCCGTTGTGTGAGGCAAGTGATCTGATCACTACACCACCACGGCTATGTATATGTCGGCAAAGATGTTTCACTCAGGGGGGCAGTTTACTGAAAATTTTAATTGTTTTAAAACATGTTTTATTTCTACGAAATATGGTTATTTTTGTAGGCATATATTGTGACTATTTTTTACTGTAATGAAAAGTTATTAGCTTTCATTGTTTTTGGCTTTCACAATATTAAAGTCAAAATGTGCAAAAAATTGTTTTATGCGTACCAATTGACTTAACAAAACTAAAAAATTTACGCAGAAGAAGAGTGCCAAGGACTATGGCATGACATGTATAGAAACAACATTGATTGTTTTTTTTTTTTTTTAGATATTTTTAAAATAATTGGGTATTTTTTTATTTTATTTCAATATTTATTTAATTACAGAAAACATCAAAGGGGTTTGTAAACATGCAGTGTCATAGTCCATGGTACTGTTATTCAGCGTGAATTTTTTCAATTCGGTAAGTGAGTTTGTTTTCTTTTAAAGCATAAAATCATTTCTTTCCACATTTTTATTTTAACATGGTATAATGTCTACAAAATAAACCCTATCTCGTACAAATAAAATTTATTTAAACTATTAAAATGTTCTGTGATCAGCCCTCCTAACATAATATAAAGTTTGCCTCAAAGAATCAGAATCACTGTTGACCAAGGTCTGTATTAAGGGCGCTGCCCACCAGCCGTTAAAGGTTCAGAAGGGACGGAGCTAAGAGGCCAACCTTGAAGCGTGCAACAAATGAGCATCACCACAACGATTGAAGCGCTGATCTAGAATGCAGGATTCCAGCCATTAATTTTTACTATAGGACTATAAGCGGTGACCATATACTTTTATTGGTGGAACGTCTGTAGCAAAGTTCAGTGCCGTCTCAATCTGAGTTTCGCATACATCCTGTAAGTACATTCTGAAGTACGGCAGTCTTGAAAGGCCACTTTCAGATATGTTGGAAGGCTAAGAGAAAGTGTTTTTAATGGTCATGTCGTCTTAACAGCGACATTGCGTCCTCGTCCGGAGTGTGTTTTATTTTGTTACGTTGGCACAAGGGGCACATGTGGAATAGTTACAGCCACGATCTTATGACGAAAAAATTTTTGCACCAATTTGTTTCAGTGTCTTTTGTGCACACCTGCACCTCTTCTTCATGGTCAGCGATTGGATGAACTCTCACAAGTCTTGGGGTTCTACTGACAAATCACCGACGTATAGTTGCACAATTGCCTTATTCTTGTTGGTGCAATTAGATGATAGACATGTTCGAACAGAGACACGCTGCTAATAACCATGTAGCACAGCTGTCGATGAGCACGTAGGACATTGAAACGAGTGGCGCAAAAATCTCTTCTCAACAAAATCGTAGCTCTAGAATAGTTTCGTAATAAACGTATTTGCGAATACACTGCAACGCATTTGAAGCGCTTGGTACGCGGGCTCACGAGAAACAGCACAAGAAGTCACCTGGAGGAATTTTTGAATACCGCTAATAACTGAAATGTAGTTGGCCTGACTGAGAATTGAAGCGGTATCCTCCCGAATGCCAGTACGGTACGTTATCACTTTGCCTCCGTTCACTGTATAATTGTTTTGCCACTCGTCAGAGTTGAACACAAATCAGTTATAATTATGTGCATTTGTTACTTGAATAACTCGAAAATCTAGCTTTATGCATGCGCCATCGGAAATAGTTTGCAATACAAATACATTTGTTTTTGCTTATAAATTGTGTACTTTCATTGTAAATGAGTGCCTTTAATTATAATAAACTAGTATTATGAACGCAATTCGTCCGATTACGCCAATAAATGACAGCAATAACTACCAGGCTAAGTGAAGGGATTCTAGTTGCAAATGAAAATTTTATGAGTATATACTCTGTAGAGAAAATACTATTGACGGGTAAAATCATGCTCAACCATGAGTAAACGAAATAATGTGGCTCTGAGTGACCCATTTGTTCAAATCCAGCAAAAAAAGGCAATGAAAATAAAGTTTATCAATACTTAGCTTACGCAAAGTGAAACGTAAAACATAGCACAAAAGCATCGGCTTCACCCTATCTTCTCATTCAACACAACCACAGGAACGATTAATATATTTGTAAGCTAGGTAAGACACACTAATTACTTAAATATTACCTGCAAAAATTAATTTATCTAGACCGTTACGTGTTCTTTGACCATTTGTATAGCACACATTCAGCCGTCAGTAGCAGCTTTCACATTATTTTTTATTACCAGTTGCCTTTCTATAATATCACATTTGCTACTGACACTGAACGAGATTGCATTTTTTTTTCAACTTGCGCGAAAGTAATCAAATAAAAGAGGGTCTTGTTACAAATTATTTCAAGCTCCAGAAGACATGACTACCATCTGTTTTCTCCTACACTTTCCTAACTACTGAAGTTGTTCAAGCGTGCCAGTAACATACATTATGTTTGAAACATGAACTTGAACCGTTTCTGTAGTTAACGGGGCGGCTACTATGTTATTGCCCTCGATTGGGCCTTCCCATCGTTTCCTCTTCTCTCGTTACTTGAAAATTCCGTTAAATGCGGCGTCCATGATGACAAACGTTCACGAGTAAATAAGAGCAACAATGTACGATGATGTGCAACAACCTTTGTAAAAAAAATTAAAACTATCGAAACGTGCAAGTGACGCTGAGAGTTCCAATACTAAACAGTCAATGTTTAATGCTTGGACACTATTAAAAACCCTAGTGTATACGTGATGCCTAACCCCGGAATTGTCATTATTTGTTTGCAATTCACAAAAGTTACAGTGAAAATAGTTTATTTGTTATTGATTTCCACGGGGAAATATTTTTATAGACGACTTTCGGTAATAGCAGTCAAATACGTATATGCGTTTTACCTATTTCCTGTGACTTTTTAATATTACAGTACGATGTTTTAAATTTAAAGATATATTTCGATGTATCGAAAAGATGTTTTCAATATTAGTACGGTTCTCTATCTAATTAATTAGATATATGTGAACTTATATAGCTATACCTAAAAAATTTTAAGTTATAAAGGTTTGCTTCTGAATTTTAGAAAATATTTGTTTCGTAATATTGTCGTATAAAACCTATCAAAATATTCTGATAAAAAATAGCAAATTTAGATAACTAAATATATGAAAACATATGATGAATTCGAAGACATTTTGCCAGCTATATTACTTGTATGGTACGTAAAATATCAGTGTGTGTTTCATATTCCTTTTCCAGTAATGATTTTGAGAGATACAGATTCTCGTGTATAAGTCTGAGGAAGAGTAGGAGAATCTAACTACAAAGAACGATTTATGTGGCCATATATATTATTCTGTCAACAACAAAAACTTTCCTTACACGAACGTAAACCCTCCGAGTAGCATTTCGCGTAATAACGACATAAATCTGAAGTATTCGGAAATAAACGACTATCTATGTGCCTACAATCGAAGTTCACGATCGTAATAAATTATTGCCATTAAAGTGAAAATATGTCAACAGTGAACTTAATTAAGGCGTGAATTATACAATCGTAGACGGTGCGACGAAATCTTTCGTGGTTCTGGGTGGTAAAGAGAGTTCTAAATGTAAAATAGCATTAACCTAACGTTGTTCACAGAAAGACTTAAGGATGTTGTCTATGTAATAGCACTGGCAAGAGTAAGGTTACAGAATTAGAATTAAATTACTTTGGGTATGACTCAGTAACCACCAACCCTACATAAATGCCACCACTATCGTTTTTTGGTCATATCGGTGTAGTCATATTACGATAGGTTATTTTAGGTTGTTTTTTAAACAACACGAAAACTGAGCAAATGAGTATTTTTTTTTTCTTTGAAAAACACTCAGAAACACCTATTTACAGTTTTTTTTTCAGACTTATGTTCCTGTTAAAATATTTTCTTCTTAAAAGCCCCAAAAATGTTTCCAGTCAAAATACGATATCGTGAAATTTTACCGACTCCCACTAAATATAATTTAACATGTAAATTCCCAACCTTTTCGCCTGCTACCATAATGGAAACACGAAGATACGACGGCATTTTTCCGAAGCGTAAAGTGACAGAAACTAATTATCAAATGTTTTCAGTGACTTTCAGATATGAAATGTTTTTGAGTATGTGTTATTACTTAAAATTAAAATAAATTTAACTACAGTCAAACGAACGTCTCAAACTGGACATTGATTTCAATATTGCATTTTGCATCGGAGTTTCATTCATTCTATAACATGCATAAACGCGTTAGGCAATTCATACATACATGCTGTATTTAAATTTAAGTACATCACGTTTCAGATACAGTTAATAACGTATGAAATAATTTTAATAACCTTGATGTTTCCAACATTTTAGTAAAACTTTGTTTGAATTTTACCGAACAATTATAACAGTAGGCAAGCACAAGAGAAATTGGACAAAATGAACTGCAGCAATGAGGTTTAGAAGTATTGTATTATAAATCAAATTTAAATACAGATAATGGATCAGTCCACATACCTAACGACAGCGCAAGGTGACGTGGGGCCCCGACAAAATAAACACCAAATAAACATAATGAAACTTAAGGCGGGCGATCACAGCCCATTCCATGTGCCTTCGTCAGCAACTGCTGGACGATTCGAGCCCATATAAAGATCACATATACGTCTGCTACAACCCAAATATTTAGAATTAAATTACACACAATGAACTTAGATACGTTCAGTTTGTTGCAGAAAACACGAGCAACAGATACAAAACTTTAAAAGACCAATATGTTCAGAACACTGTTTGCAATTTTACAAGATATATATATATATGTATGTATATATATACACACACACACATATATATATATATATATATATATATATATATATATATATATATATATATATAACAGTGCCTTAATTGAAACATTAATAATATATCTTAATGTGGTCACAATTGGGATTCATGAATACAGTATATAGATGAGACAGTTTGGCAAGACGAATAAAAATTCAAGGACCCAGCGGGTATACAAAACTGACTCAAGCATTTAATAACTGTACAAATTTGAGACATAGTCAACTTCAACGCCAAGATTGACAGCAAAATGCCTTACCGAAGACATGACAAACTAGTCAAACCTCGTGTGTGCGCACACAACTACGTCATCTACCAGACACTAAATTCAACATTAAGGGAAACAAATTACACAGCGAACAGTACAGAAAAACTAACGAATATTCAATTCAAACTAGAAAGGGGATTTCTAAGACGGACCAAAACATAATTTAGAAAAGACGAAACCTTAACGAAATACATATGCCGTCATCGAACCGGGTGTCAGTACACTGTGAGCTGACTCTCAGCTCGTCCTCCTTAAATTGTACTTTAGATATGAACTTAAAATTTTGTTTCGTCTGTGTCTCCGCTTAGCTTGAATTTCGCGCCGCCTACTCGGGTAGTCATGAACGCTAATTCAGGGTGATGTGCCTTTCCCCCCTTCCCTCTTCCTTCCTCCTGATGCAATTCCCACTCCTCCTGCTCTACTTT
>PNEQ01066258.1:0-17772 GCA_003012365.1 Medauroidea extradentata | reverse complement strand
AGCTCTATCGACGTTTCTTCGGAAACACATTTCCCCCCTTTTCACCCCCTTAGAGGTCGAATTTCGAAAAATCCCTTCTTAGTGCTCGCCTACGACCTGAAGGGAACCCCCACAAAAAATTTCACGATTCTAGGTCCAGTGGTTTGGGCTGCAGTTTGATATGTCAGTCAGTCAGTCAGTCAGTCAATCAGTCACCTTTAATTTATATATATATAGATAAAAGAGCACACACTTCAAAATATGTTTCTGTAATTAAAAATACTAGCACGGTTATTAAATACATGATTTTTGGGTCTCTCAAAATATGTAAAAACTGCTTTTTTGCGGACTGCCGTATATGATAATATAACATCTGGATTCAAAAAAAAAATAACTATAGAATCATACGTCGGATTTTAAGCCATACTTTCTACTGAAGCACTGGACACATGTTTGGGTGGCTTGCACGTAAACGTGTACTGCAGCACGTCTGAATGTGTGTGCGTGTTTGTGTGTGTGTGTGTATACACACACACACACACATATATATATATATATATATATATATATATATATATATATATATACACACACACACACACACAGAGTCGCAGAACAGGCACTAGGAATACAGAAGCGAAGCTAGCTACAAAATGTGTGGTGACCAACTCAAGTCGCACAAACGAGTCCGGTAGGGAACCCCAGAGTTCGCGTGGAGCGATTCCAAAAAGCCATCGAAAATAAAAGTCAGTTTTGCCGGAGCAGTGGTCTAATACGTAACCTGGCGAATACAAGTCGTCTGATTTGCCAGTTAGACCACTCGCTCGGTAGTGCTGTCAGTAAAAAGAATCACAATCCTTGAACACACGATATGTCTAACCTACATACTGAAACCGTTTGCCTTACAGCAAATACATTTTCTAGGATGTTTTAGTTTCTTTTTACAGCAAGAAAAAGCTTCTATAACGTTATTTTAGTGTTACTTATTTTTATATAAAAATGTTTCGCTGGCAACACTGTTTTCTTAGTAGCAATGAAAGTAATTTCGTTTAACATGATGCTCACCTTCAAAATTTAATTTAACGTTACCACAAAAATTACTGCTGTTTTGTTTTAATAGCAACATAATTTTTGTTACCATTACTATGTACTTTAAACGAAAAAAAATAAAAATTGCGGTGACAAAGCTATTTTGCAGTAGTTCATATTTGAACCTACATTTAATTTGCCGCATCATAATTTGTGCCCTTGGAAAAAAAATGTTTTGTGTAGTTATCTTCCTTACTTAGTTATTTAATTCGTATACGTGGCAATATGAAAGTATGTGTAAGGTAAATATGATCACTGAATTTTTAGTTAAATACACAATCCGTTAAATATAGTCTGTCCTGTTTAACTATGCCCATACTTGTGCTTGCGAAAAATGTCTCGAATAGGAAGGGAGTTGTCGTTTGTTGTATTTTATTTGCAAATAATTAACCCCTGCTGACAGGAGCAGTGCAATCAAACTGCTAATATAGCAGTTAAAACCGGTTTCGTTATGTCATTTGTGGGAAGAATTTTGGTTTATTCGCCAAGTATGTTGTCCAGCAATATGGCAATCACAGTATTTTATGCGTAGGAATGTTTGTGTTTTTATAGCTTTGTTTCCGTGGTCGGTTCATTTTGCATCTTTTACACCCACACAATTAAAGGCGTTCTTGTGGGCGGGTGTAGACGCAAGCTGCTGCATAAAACTGCTCTGTTGGCGGGTATAACTAAAACTTCTGTAACTAGGTGGTACACACCATTTATACCACCTTGGTGAGTTGGGCAGTGGTGTATAAGGTGAAGGTAGGGTTATGTATTAATTCAACGCAGAAGCTTAGTTAAAGAGGTATTACTATTCGCAAAAAAAAATACGTACATTTCAATTCAAGTACGCACGAGATTTTTTTATCAATGGTCTGAAGTGTATAGTATTTATTTTATTATTTATTTTGCCAGTGCTTTGGGCATAGGTTATTTGACGTGTCGACAACTTGCTTGGAAGTTGCAAATCTCTTAAATAATATTTGCATTGTACTAATTTTTACATGTCGTACTACTTGCTTGTTTGCACTTTGACCAACACAAGCATATATTGGTTTCCTATTACTGCTTATTTCTCAAACTAGTACACTTTATATCCGTGCATTACGTAGTTCGTTCACATGTTCTCATGTGAACGAGAGCAATCAAGCCACTACGCGAACTTAACCTCTTGAATCTTCGAAGTCACGCACGCTACAACCGTTACAACTTTGGATGTATAAGTTGCCGACAGTTCCAACCACACGAACAGAACTTAATTTTACGCGTTGGATTTTCACCCGAGTCATTTGTTAAATGCCTAGAAAGCAGATAATCACAGCATATCGTGTGCGCCTAGTCTTAGGAACAAATATATTTTTCCTTATACTGAGCTGACGTTACAGTGTAAGTAATTCTGGCCAATTTTCAAGTTACTATAGAACATTTTCGGGAAGGAATATGCTGCGAGTACAAAATGAAGATTTGTTGTATGGTTTACAGGCTATTTTTCCATAAACTTACTATCAAAATATACTGTAACAACTTCGCTCTCCTGGGCGCAGCCAGGTTCGCATGGAATGAAGGGATTAGACGATTAAATTAATGACTTAAAATTAAATTTCTTAATTTATTACAATCGCTAGAAAAACACTCTACATAAAATACACAACCCTTACGATTTACACTCTTTTGATCAATATTTGCAGTTATTATATACAGTTAATCTAATTAAATGTCTAATATACTTCTCTAGTATTTAATTAATAAACGTATCTCTCTCAGTCCTCCGATCGCATAAGTCTCTATCTAGAAATATCCCGCAATGAACAACTACAGTCCAACATGTTTGTCCGCTTACTAACTTACACCACTCCAAGAGAGTTCCCGTCGTCCACACCTGCGTAGTCTCTCCTCGATCTGCTGGTCCCGCCTCGTCCCTCGCTGCCAAATCCGTCGCGAATACTCACTGGCTAAAAGCCACTAATACTCTGTCTCAGCTTGCAGTCGGCTGGTACTTAAAGTTGCTTGCGACGACACCCAGAATATTCTCAGAGCTCGCCGACAATGCCAGTTGATGTAAGCTTAATGTTCCAGGTGTTGCGGTAACATTCAGTCACGTCCGAGCTGAATGTGTGTCACGGATGACTACAAGTGCCCACCCATTGAGAACGTCTGTGACATCAGCCAGGCCCGAGTGGCCCGCAACGCCAGGGGCAGGAAGGTGGGAGAGAAGAAGGGGTGCAGTCCTCCACCTCGTCGCCGGGACTGATGGTAGAGAGCAGCGGAGGGGGAGGTGGCATGGCTCAGCAAGTCGCTCAGCCCCATGCCTTTGAGAGCGCTGACTTGTTACAGTATTTAGTGTCGCACTACATGAAAATGGTTTGTTTAAAACAGCTTAAGAAATTATGTACTGCCACGAATGTTTAATCAGTAGGGTAGTGCGAGCCAAAATCCTACTATTAAAGGCAAAATTCAAAACTATGAATAGACTACCCTTAATATGCTGATCCGATAGTTTGTAGTTGCAGTATGTGTTAAGTTTATTTACATGTTTGCTTTTATTCTAAAGGTATACTTAATTTTTTTTATTTAACTCAATTTCATTTCGGGATAAAATAATGCGGCATTTAATAATCGCACTTTAAGTACACTTAACAATGAGATTGACGATTTTACGTTATATAAATTGTAAATAAAAGATGTAGTAATATCGACGTCTGACTGCTTTATTGTATACTCTCACAGTCAAAAATATTGCACCTAGAATAAAATCAGTCGTCTACATTTTCTTCGGTTTTTTTATCTCACTCAAAGTTTAAGAAAGTTAAAAAGAACAGCTTCTTGTAGTAAGGTAGGTCTACCTGGAAAAAAATATAAAATGGAATTGCTGCTACCCGTTTGCGAAAATTTAAAAAAATATTTTTTGGTAAGTTAACTCTGAAATTTAGAGGAATCACATCCCAATGGTATACGTTCAGTACGCTGTTACGAAGGGAGAAACCAATCTTTAGGTTCATCTGAGTATAGGTTTCATCAGTAACGAATACCACAGCGTCAGGAAAGTTAAATTTATGTCATCAAAGTCAAGGCGGGAAATTTGGACTTGCGCCACGAGGGCAGCTAGGAGATGGCTCAAGACAAGGGCGGCCGACATTCCTGGGACGTCTTCGTGGAGGACCAGTGAAATAGAAAGTCCATAAAGATGGAGACTGACAAGGCCGCTGAGCCAGGAAGTAAATCAATGATCACTTATCGCGGTGACGCGTGAGACTATTTCCTCGAGCAGAGTCGACAATGAAGGTGGACACACGAGCGAGCCGCCGGGTTACGGCACAAAACCCTGCTTTGTGCTTCCCCACGCGATAAATATTTTTACGGGGCGGTTCCAGCAGCTAGAGGGTCATCGACTCGACGACAAAAGCCGCGGTAGTAAACGCGTTTATGGCGGGTAAACGTGATGTGAAGGGGGAAGGTATATGGGCACGCCCATCAGGTATGTCTCGTCTTAACGTAGGCGGACATCCCGCACCCGTCAACCCGAGCTGTCTGGCGTCTTTATTACGTCTGGCGGGGCCTGCTTGTTGGGTCGTAAACGTCGCGGCCAGGAATCAGCACGCTCACCTATTTCATGTTACTAGAGAGAACTATGCAACTTCAGGTCGACAACAAATACTAGAGGACAATAGCAGACTAGACACGACCTATTCTGTAGCATTAAAGACGGTAGTGACTCTAGTGCTGGTGCAACGTAGGTGACGTGATTTCGGCCAGCACTTATGCCATGGGTTCCTACTTGTGCTGTTTTTTTATCGAGTTAAATTTTTCAAGTCCTGAAAGGGAGCAGATATTGCAAAGCAATTACATAGAAATGTTGTAAATTGTTTGTACTATGTAGCCTAATTTTTTTCGGAGAAAAGTTTCTACAATTTTAGCTAATTATAGACTTCACTAAATTTTCTGAACGCCAATAATTAGTCAAAATTATAACAACTTATGTTTTGAAAATATTTGGCTACACAGCACACACAATTTCCAACATTCCTATGTAACGGTTTTGCCATCTCTGCGCCCTTTCGGGATAAAAAAACTTACTAAAATAGCATAAATAGGGACACGTGGCCTTATGGGTGTTCAAAAACGTTAAATATCAAAATTGTTATATTTTTACAAATTAGTATTAGTTTTGTAGACCATACTTGTGAGTTTGTGAATAAAGTTTCCTCTTACGAAACAGAATTGGCTCGCATAGTTTTTCGTATCGGCGAGTCAAAGTCAAATTTAGCATGTTACCCTGCCATGCAGTCGAGTTGACATGCTTAAACGAAATAATCCACAGTGAACTAACATGCAGTGGGTTACATTAACCTAACATTAGATAAACTCATGGCGAACAACTTCTGCATTTTAAAAATTGCTGAATTTACAACTTTTTTCTTGTGCTCTTGCGTTTTTTTTCTAGTTTCAAAATAATACGTTTGCATATGGCGAAACCAATACGTATTTTATAATACAAAAAATTTTGGCTGAAAAATGTATGAAATATTTTGAGAAGAAAAATGTTAAATATGCGATTGTATAGCTAATTATATTTACTTTGGTTACAATACATATATCACGATGGAACTTTGAAAGTTCAATATATATTTGCCACAATCAGTCCAACAAATTATGAATATAAAATAATTCCTAAATTACAGCGT
This sequence comes from Medauroidea extradentata, assembly GCA_003012365.1. Taxonomy (NCBI): domain Eukaryota; kingdom Metazoa; phylum Arthropoda; class Insecta; order Phasmatodea; family Phasmatidae; genus Medauroidea; species Medauroidea extradentata. The sequence continues at coordinate 12,040 of PNEQ01066258.1, read as the reverse complement.
AATTACCTACACGATAACACTTTAAATATAATATCTGTATTGTAGCGCAAACAAATAGAATTAGCGGCATTTTGTTCTCAGAGTTAAATAAATAAGTGAAAATTAAAACAATCAAATTTGGTAAGTGTAACGGAATAGTTCAGTAGAAAAATAGCGTCACGCAAGAGACGAAGAGCTATGTTGTGAGTTGGCTTAGTACCCGCAGTGTTCCCATGTCGTGATAACGCAAATAGCTGCAGGCGGGCGTGAACCCGTATGTCTTGAACGTCCTTCGTACCATTCCTTGGCCTTCCGAATAGTTTATTTTTTCTCGTTGGTAAACTCACCGCGAACAAGATTAGCAGTTTCGTTATGAAAAAAAAAAGTACAGATCTTTGAAAGTAAGAGCGGCCGCAGTTCTATGGGCGCACGTAAGTCGTCCTTTCACTCGAGCTGTGCGGAAGACGGTGGTAATGATATCGTCCCGACCAGACTGCCTTGGGCGCCCCGCGATGTCTGCCTTTGTCCGGGTCGACCTTCGCAGTCAGCACCAGTCATCAAGCCTCGGCTACAACACAACACACCGCGACTTCGTTTTGTCTAAAGAGAGTGATTTATCGCGGGGAATGTTTGCTAGGTTCAAGCGTTGTATTTATGTGTTAGATGTTCTTAGGTTGTCGCGGTGGCGGAATAATCAGACCATTCGCCTCTCACCATCCGGGTTCGATTCCCGGCGGGGTCGGTCATGTGGGAATCGTGCTGGACGATGAAGTTTGTCGGCGGGTTTTCTCTGGGATCTCCTGTTTCCCCCGCCCTTTCACTCCATGCTCGCCTCATATCACCCCTCACCAGCGCTGAAGATCTCGATGTTAAGGGTGCTCATGTGCGATAAAATCATAATTTTATATTTTTATGAAAAAGTGTTAGTTTTGTAGACGATACTTGTGAGTATATTTTACTCTTATGAAACAATTTTAGCTCTCCTAGTTTTCTCTTAACAGGGCGTCAAAGTCAAAATTTTCTTGTTACGCTGCCATGCAAATAGTGAAAACCAACTGACCTACTTAAACAAAATAATTCACTGTGATCTTACGTTCCATGAGCTATGCAATAAAACATTTAAAAAAACCACAACGTAATATTTTGAATTTAAAAAAGTCGTAAAAGTACAGGAATAAAGTTGCAAATTCAGCAATTTTTTTTTAAATACAAAAACATTTCGCGGAATTTTTTAAATGTTTTATTTTTTTTAATACAAAAACAGTTCACGGAATTTTTCAAATGTTTTATCGCGTAGTCCATAGTATGTTATATCGCTGTGAATTATTTCACGTACTTGAGTATATTGGTGTTTACTATTTGCATGGCAGCATAACATGCAAATTTTGACTTTGACGCACCGTTATGAGAAAACTATTAGAGCTAAAATTGTTTCGTAAGAGAAAACTGCAGTCACTAGTCTACAAAACTAACACTATTAATATAACATAAAATTATGGCTTTATCGCAATTTAACTCCCTTAAGCACTAACCAAAATCTCTCTCATTCACTCAGTGTCAGATGTTGATATTTTGTTATACACGTTTTCACATTTAAATATGTTCGGTTATTCCTCTATAGCTATCGAACAAATCGAGAGATTGAAGTGCTCTTTGCTTTAGATTTATGCTTATGTAAATATTTAAAATATCAGTCAAATATATTTTCCGAATTCGGTCCCAAAGAGGTGAAAACAGGGTAAAATGTGTTTTCGATTCTCAATCGATATGTACCGACCTTATTGATTTTTATATAGCGACGAGATATTTGTTTACGATTGATGTTCACTCAAATACCTGAAAAGTAATTTTACGAATTTTCGAAATTCTCTACCTAAGAAGGTGACAATGGGTGAAAAGTGATGAAATGTGTTTTCAATAAAATCGTCGATATATCTTGAATCCAGCGGGCTATTGTCGTGTTTTTCACTTTCAAAAGACAACAGTAAAGCAGTATAAAATGTAATTAAAGGGTTTTTCGAATTTCAATCTCTTAGGAGGTGAAAAGACCTAAAATGTATTTCAGTTTAAATATTCTATATATATCGAACCCGTCGAGATATTCAGTTTATTTTTGCTTCAGGATGACGATTATGTAAATGACCGCAGTGAGGTTTTAAGATTTTTTGAAATTCAAATTCTCATTACTGTACAGGGGTTATATATGATTTTTAATGAATGAACGATTTCGCTTTGGCTTAATGATCTATCGTCGTGATTTTCACTTCACTTGGATACTTGAAAAATATTTACTGTGTGAAATTAAGATTTTTCAGAATTCGACACCTGTAGAGGTGAAAATGCATAGGTATAATTTGTTTTCTTTTATAATATGATATTTGTCTAATCAGTTGAGATATTGAGGTGGTACTCGCATCGCAATGATGCTTACGTAAGTACCTAAAAATTAATGCATTTTTTTTATTTCATAAGATACATTAATTAAGAAGAAAACCTAGTTTGTGAACTTTCAAAGCAGACTACCTGAAAAGCAAGTACGACCAACGAGATAAAAATTATACAGGAGTTTCATTCTACAGTTCTACCGAGATGCGGTGTTGTACAACATCTATGAGCCCAGGAAATTAATATTTTATTTTTAAAAGTAGTTTTCATGAATAATTTCGACATTATGTGGCACAGTTGTTGTAGCTCCGATCAGTTGTTCGGGAGGTTCTCGGGTCAAATTCCTTTAAAGGCTGTACAAATGTGCATGTCTAACACACACACAGACTGCAAGGAATATGAGATTAGTGTTATTTGAATGAAGTTCAAAAGTGGTGAAAACGGGTAATGCAATCCATTATCTACTGAAGTTCCTCGACAGCATCAGCCCACATCTCACTAAGCTCAAGGTTGGGGCACCAAGTATGTTAATACTCGTATTTCAGCGAAACATTATCCCGCTAAAACTCTCTAAAGCCACTTAACTTCAAGCGAAGGTTTTGAAAAACAAATATGTTATTGAGGGCACCACCACCAACGGTTGTGCTCTAGGTAAATCAGTCTTAATACCACGTAAACTACGTATTTCGTTCGATTGCCCTCTTAAATTTAACAGTCTGTAACTACTTCACAACCTCAACTTTGGTGTGATTATAAATATGGCCCAGGCAAAGTCACTGTTAGAGGCAGGGACAAACTTAAGGACTGCTTTTCGCGTGGATAGCTATAGCTACTTATCCTGCTGCAGAGTTTAATTAAATTAAAAGATTTGTCATTCAAACGCCTAATGACTGAACTTCCTATCTGGGGCCCAATTTTTGAAACTGCCGGAACGATTTCGCTAGAGGAATATTCGACTCGATAGCGAGTGTCGGAATCTTGAAAAACCTATTTTTGAAACGACCATAGTCGCTATCAAGCGAAAGGAATTCGTTTTTTATAGTAAGATGTGGCATAGTTGCATTTTGTGTGACGTCACTACTGAGCAGCAACTCAATGAGTAGTGTGATTAAATAAAATATATAAAGGTTGGAATAAATGTGGTGTCGTGTTCGTTGAATATTAAATATTTTACTTCGGTTAGAGTCATGAAAAAAGTATAGAATGCGTTGCTGATATGAAAAAAAAAAAAAACCGAAGAGAAATTCACTAGTAAAATAAAATTATTTTTATTACTGTGCAAAACATATAATCTCAAAACTTTACACACACAAATTAATTCGTAGGTCTTTTGATTAGATAGCTTTAACTTTTAATTCGTCACACGCATACAATTCTAGTTTTTTTTTTTTTTTTTTCGTAACACATGACTTCAGAGAACATTTTATTAAATTCTATGTTTGCAGTTTATTGCATTTACATAACAATGCTACAAAATATTGTTAATTTTTTTAAAAAGTTGTATAACACCTTCCACGTGTAGATTTTACTATGCGAAACCTTTCTTTACTAATTTTAAATATATAATTATTTTCTCTTTCCTTTTACGAATTTTCTGACTTTGCATTACTGTTTTTCACGCAACATACTACTGTAGACTCGCCCTTGAATAAATGATTTAATATGAAACCACGGCGAAGCATCCATTTTCTTTATTCGACAACCACGAACCACTAAACAAGACCAATATCTCTATCGGAATTGACATTTCGCCACCTACTCAGCAGGCGGATTTATTTAGATACTTCGGATGCATATTCCGGTACTAATTCCGCTATCGAGTGTTCAAAAATAGCTTTTCTTGATTCGATACCGGGATGACATCATTCCTCTAGCGAAATCATTTCGACAGTTTCAAAAATTGGGCTGCTGGTGTACAAAGAGGTATCTACCCTATGTGTAATACACACGAGAAAACCCGCGGGTAAACTGCTAGTATGTTTATGAAAATTTGTGTTATTCTTATGTGACACACTAAACTCCACTGACCTGTACAGACCAGTGCATAACCTGTGATATTGGTATGCGATGTCACTGGCGTGTGGTGGTACGGTCGTATTAATTATTGATTAGAAGTATTCTCCGTGTAAGGCACTACATTGTCGGCCAATGGAAGACGTAGAACGAACCTACAGACGTTTGGATTCTAGACTGCTGGCAGGAAATAACGCGAATTTTGCACGGCCCTAAAAATGACTCATTATGACCGTTAAGGCTGTTTTCACCTTCAGGAAATGAACATCAAAAACACAAGTATACGGAGGAGACCACCATTCCTACACAAATATATTCTTAAATACTATTCGTAAACAGACGAAAATTATACAATATTTAATATGCCTACTAAAGCCATGCTCTCTTGTTTATACTTTTTTAGCGATATTATTTTTTTGCATCTAAACGAAAGCAGATATCGAAACGTCTGTCTGGCAGTTTTGTTTAAAATCGTCTTCTCCATGTTGGCAGATTTTTCCAAGGCAGTAAATACTATGGTTAGATATGGTGACTTATCGCGAAAATTTCCTAAGCCAAAATAGCCTTCAAAACACTGCAGTTTCTTGCATCATATATGATTGAATGTTGACTGCACGACACGACATAGTTGTCTATAGACGAATCACGTTCGTAAAATACTACACTAGCAGAATTCTTATTGGTTTTGTAAAATAGGGTAACCGTCATACGTAGATACGGTAACCAGTAACATAAACAAATTTTCCGAAACGCTGAACCTACGTTGAAACCTAGCTAAAAGTAAGTTTTCCCGCGATAAATCACCATCTCTAACTATGGTTTTAGCTCATTATGTATTTAAAGGAATTCTGGTTAGTTGACGTTTAAGTCGAAACCGTATAATTTCTTGCTTTGTAAAAATTAGCTACCACTAATTTTTTTTTTTTTTTTTTTCAAAACTACCAGACAGAGTTTTTATATCTGCTCTCGTTTAAGCGTAAAAAATATTTGCAGCAAAAAAAATAGAAATTAAGAGCAAGGCCTTAAATAACAAATATTCGACTGAAGCACCATCACACAGTGTCTAACGGCCAGGACAGACGGCGCCCTTAATGTTTCAACAACAGTGGTGATATTAGACTCAGGCAGGCAGTAAACGAGGAAGGAATTATCCACTGCCCATAATAATGAACCTTCTCAGCATTTGCCTGGAGTGATTTCGTAATACCATTGGAAAACATAAATTAAGACGGACAGATCGGAATCGAACCCAAGTCCTATCTAATGCATGTCTATAGCAACTCTCTGAGAGGATTAGAGTCCTTAATTGAACGATATAAGTATATTTTTGCTATCACGATAAAATGTTTTCAGAATTTCGCCTTAGATAATCGCTAAGCGAAACCCAAATTTCTCCCTCACCCTTTTATTCGTTATTCTTTAAACAATTTCTAATCAAATAAGATAATTAATAAACTTTAATATCCAAACGCGGATGTAAAAGCCATTTCCCTCTTCATATTTCTTCAACAACATTTTTGTTTACATTGTCGTGGTTATTTTTACCTATTTCTGCAGGAACATTATATCGTGATGACTTTCCTACTAAACTAATTACTTATATGCAAAGTACACATAATCATGGGTTACTCATAATTAGAAATGGGAACTCTGTGATCCAAGGGTACCATTACTAACTTGACTGTGAAGGTTTTCAAACGACAGAAATATTACCTTAGGCAATCTATAACGATATCCACGAATTCAAGAATTTAAGAATTCGAAGGTCAAGTTTAATCTATTATCAACGGTCAAAATTATTTTGATCTCAACCTTGAGTATTTAATAGGAGTTTCAACTTTCACTTAACTGCGGGAGGCTTGTAATCGACCAATTATATAGAAGTCTATCAAAAATCCTGCTCGTAGGTCGTAACTACGCGCTTTACGTCTTGAATTCCAGTTTAACGCTTAAACAAGGGCAGAATGTTTAAAAACACCTACTGCTGCATTTCGGCATTTAAAAACTTTGTAGTGTTCACAAAATATTTTGTTATCATTATTGTTACCAATTTGTTAAATTTGTTTTGCTGTAAATATAAAAGTATGTCGTAACCACTTAAAAAAATTTTATGAGTTCCATATCGATACAATTTTAAGTGGATGCCATTGGTCATCGGGTTTTCTCGGGGATCTCCCGTTTCCCTCGGCGCTGCTCCCTCACTTTCACCAGCGCTAAAGACCAAAATCTTTCACTCACTTCACAAAGCAAGAACATGGTGGATGTTGCCGCTGACGGGCGAATTTTCTTGGCGTCTGGCAAACCTTTACGGATTCCCGGTTCAGAAGTGCCCCTTATCAGGAAAGAGATTCCGCTCTCTGGGGTCTCCTGCCCATACGGTATTTATTTATTTAAAGAATATGTAATTCGCTTGTGGGGTGCTCGGACGCAGTGATCACTATCGTCAGCTGGACAGGTACCATGTGTCAGCTCGATATCAACGCCCAGGTCATCTAATTCCTGTTCACCGTGGTTCGGAGTTCGCAGTGACCAGGAGCTTCTCTCGTCCTTATGCGTACCGCCTACCTTCGCGTTATAGGCTTAGAAGTGATGACGCTGTAAGGGCGACCTTGAAACGAGCATCGCCACAACAACCTGGGCGCTGAACTGCGTGCAAAATTCCCGCCGATCCATATAATTGTATTGGTGGAAAGTTTGTAGCAAATTTAAGTGCACGTCTGTCTGAGTTTACAAACACTTGTTTTGTACATTTTGAAGTACGGCAACCCGAAAAAAGCCGAGTTTTGCTGTGTTGGAGGGTTTAGAAACTGTGTTTTTAATGCGCACGCTGTCTTAAGAGGGCGTGGTACATAATTCAACGCTAAAAGCAATCATCTATGACTGTAGGTTTCTTAAAGCCAATTTACGAAAATTAATAAATTAGCAATCGTAGAAAATACTTACAGCCAACGTATTAAACAAAATTGTTTCCATAGTGTTACGAACTTCTGAGGCACAATCTCTAACGCAGGAACCTCGTGCATTTAACTGCGGCGCAAGAGATCACGCGAAATGGATTAGTAATTCTGGATAAGCATTTGCTCATAAAGTTGGCAAACACCAGTATTAAGGATTGTCAATGAGTATTTTGTCTATTGGCTTCGAGAAAAGCGAAGGGGTATCAGTTGATGATTTCAGCATTTATTTATCTTCCACGCGCTCTTAACAATGCCATTCCGTCATTTCCCTTGTGTTTTCTTTTCGTACATTGGCACAATAGGCGCATATAGAATTTTTTCGTAAAATAAACGTAGTTACAAACTTACTATAATGCATTTGAAGCGCCCTTAAGGTCGCTGCCTGTCAAGGTCACCGGATAGTGTGCAGAGCTACATAATTATCTTTGAAAACTATACTCAGCGTGCGTGATGTCCGCTTAGGAATGGTATTTAAAGATAGTCACACTGTGTATATATATATATATATACATTAAGGTTCATATTTACCTGCGCTTGAAACGCATTGCAACGAGTTACAAGTAATCATATTTGGAAGAAACATCTCAACGCGCATACCGTTTTTACATCTATGAAAAGAAAACACATTTCAAGCAATGTTCTCAAAATGGTATCTAGGAAAATTCCAACCGGAATTGAAAAACACAATCATAGAAACAAACTCTGGAGTTTGAACCATAAGTGTCGCAAATAAAATAATATGGTCACCTATTAAAGTCCCATAGGAAGATGAATAATAGTACCGCTCTGCGCGCCAGTTGCTGGGATTGCATGTAGAGGCGATAATGCATTACATACGCCGACCGACGTCACTCTTAACGCTCCGTCGCTTTTGTGCCTGACATATACCAACGCAGCCTACCTAGATAAGAACCTTAAGACATCCATTAACGACACTACCTACCTCGGAGCCCTAACGAAAGCAAGCTTATGTTTTTCAGTGTTAATTTATATTAGCCTGAGTTCAGTCGTATTCCAATATATCGCTTTAGGATGAGAAATATACGTTTAATTAAGGATGGAGTTGCTATAGAATAAAAGCGCGGGGGGAAATTAAATTCTTCTGAGTGATTTTCTTTTTACAATAAATAGGCGTTACCTATTCATTTCTAGTTTTTGCGTACTGACAATACATCCTAAAAAATGTATCGATGTGGATCGCGCCGATATGGCCAAGAAAGTCGTTGGTAGAATATGTTAACTATGCTTCACGAAATTTAATTTGTAATGTAACATTTCATCATATATTATATATTTATTTATTTAAATAAAGGCTTGCAGCCTCTTAAGGGGCCTCCCTAGATAGGCTACGTTCGTTTCTGTGTGTGAGGCAGGAGCGGTAAAAACGCCACTAACTGACGTATATAATGTATTATCGCCTCTCCGCACAAGCCACTCAGCTGGCGTGCAGCGCTTTACTATTATCCTTTTTCTTATGGGACTTCAAACGGTATCCACATTATCTTTTATATAAGTCTAACGCTTGTTTCTATAGTTATGTTTTTCGAATCCGATTGTTTATTTTCCAGATACGACATTCTGGAAAAATCATTTTTGGTCGTTTTGATGGGTCGGAAAATTATAATTCTAATAAAGGAGGCGAATTTTTAAAACTATAGTGACATAGTTAGAAGCGTGTGTTCTTTTCGTAGATATACAGATATAATGCTCGATAAACAATTTCATAAAAAAAATAATAACCGTAACTCGCTGCAACGCATTGTAAGGGCAGGTAGTCTCCTTGTTTTCGCGATACTTATTTTTTAAGCCTGAACGATAATAAACATAAAAAATCAGTTTGTCAGTTTGGTTTAAGATGATTTCCACCACGTTGGCTAATATTTTTAAGACAGGAAACACTATGATTTCAGCTAATTATGTAGTTAATTAAATATTTGTTTAATTTAATTTTTATATGAAACTGTACAACTCTTGTCTTGAAAAAATATCGTTACAACGAAACAACCACTTCAAACAAACCTGCCAAACATAATTGTGAAATCTGCTCTTGTTTAGGTTCAAAAAATAATTATCATTAAAAACAGTAGAAACTATGAGCATGTCCTTAAACTGGTGAAGACTTCGCATTTCACAACTTGAATAAATACGTATTATATTGCACAGTGGTTGTTAATATGCACATGGAATCAAAATAATAAGGTAAGCCTAATGTCAGAAACCGTTGTTTGGCACGAAGAGGGGGATAAATATAGTGGCGCAAGGTAACCTCACTTGGCAGTACTGAAATTGAAGGTGTTGAATAAAATCCCATTTCGGCATAAAAGCGGTAAAAATTTCTTGATATATGACTATTAAACATGTACACTTTATACAATTCTACAATATTGCTGCACATACAATATCTAATTTCCATACACATCTCAAAATCGTTATTAAACTAATTAAAATAGGTTGTCAACATGATTTCTATGTTGGATGTTTTCAAGTTAAATCTTTTATCTGTTTGAACGTTGCTCTGAAAATGCACGTTCACTATACACATTTGTCACGGGAAACCACAATACTTTCGCTACCAACCATGCGAAAACTGGATAGTCCTCCTTCAGTCGAAGAACATCAATGATTTTGATTGTTATCACAGCCTTTCTCATTCGCAGATTCTTGAAGAGCCTTGTACCGTAAAACGGGATGATAAGAAACACGGGGGTGAATAGGAACCAAATTAGAAACAAATTCCTAGCTGACTCGTTTTGCTTAAAAAAATTATAATTACTATAAAACTTCTGTTTGTAAACTGTTTTAACTTGCCTACCTAAAAACATAATTTTTAAAACAGAATTAATACCGAAAATATAGCTATAAAATTGTGTTTCTATTCACTCCAGTATTTTTAATCACCCCGTTTTACGGTAGCCTTTCAGGAAATCGAGTTCACTTTAAGCACTGGCATTTTCTGTGTAAAAGCACAAGACTGTTCATCAGCAGTGTTACTGACAATGTTCCAAGTGTCAAACAAAGTACCCACACTTTAGAAACACTCACGGGCTGCATCTTTCAATATGAGTTGATTAAATTTTGTGAGACATTTAGTACCCAAGTTTTTCAATTTAACTTTTACCTCACCCAACACACAGTGGAGAGCGATTAAATGACTCCTGTCGTCTTGTCACCGACAACACCATCCGCAAGCAGCTCAAAGCTGTTTTAGAGATAATGACTTTTGCCAAGCAATTTATGGGCAACTGGTTTGTTGCCTGCTTCTAGCTCTACAATGTAATTTAAGAGTGATTCAAAATGCTGTATTACAAAAGTGGCCTGGCAGCAGATAGTATTTACATCAGACTGGGATAAAATCTTGAAGTAAGCAACAGCTGGAACCGACTGGTCTAGCGTAGAAACATACTCCACTATGTCAACAACGTAATCAACAACATACTTGACTGCGTTATGCCATGAATTCCACCTAGTAAGCACTGGCGAAGGAATGAGAGTGCTGATTTTTTCACCTACCGGGTACTATTATTTCCAGCATTCTAGGTTTTTTTCTTTTCTTTTACGAGTGTTTTGAAATAGGTGCTTTGTTTTAGAAACACATTCATTCAATTCTGGCAGTCTTTGAGGAAACAAATACCGAATAAAACTGAGTTTGTGGTCCCAGCACTGTACAAGCAACAAATCTTCCGAAATTAGAACTTTCATCAAATTAATGCTCTTTGTCATACACCGCGCACTATCACTCACAAAGCAAACAATATCATCATAGCTCACTACATATTTTCTGAAGCAGTCTAGCAAAGCCCTTGAACACTCGATAGCTGAGGCCGACATTAAAACCGCAACAGAACCAATGACAAGGTCTTGTTCTTTGGCATCAGTCATTGTTTTGAATAACACTATAAAAACACACTGACCTTTTTGTCGGTTGTTTCGCCGCTGAAAACAGCAACATTTTTCCCGCGAAGACACTGTTTTATTTGTTCTGTTCGTTGTTGATGTATGGCAAGAACATAATATTCTACAGAAGTGCTTCTTGCTTTGGGCAGATCACCTGCAACCACGACGTAATTTGTAAACCACTCCAGTAGTAGGATTTGGTTCCTTCTGGGACAGGGGCTTGGGGCTGAGGTGTTGAGGTGCGCGGCCGCCATCTTGTTTCCGGCGGCCATCTTGTTTCCGGCGGCCATCTTGTTTCCGGCAGCCATCTAGTTTCCGGTCACCATCTTGGATTACATCACTTTCAAAATTTTCCAAAATTTCCCAAATATTAAAAAAAATTTCAAAAATTAAAAAAAATTTTTAAAAAATAAAAAAAATCTAAAAAATAATTTTATATCCATCCACCATCTTGGAATAATTTATACCCCCCGCCATCTTGGAATACTTTTCCCACCAATTTTCGTCAGTCATTTGTTTACATGTTCTGGAGGATGCCATATTTAAAGTTTAAAATTCCCCCCCGCAAAAATAATATATTTAATTCTAGGAATGACCACCAGGGGTTTGAGCCACCATTTTTGTTTCTTACTTGATTCAACTCCACAAGTATACATATACATTTAAGGGTGGCGTGTAATGTACCATAGGCAGGACTCTCACCCCTATCACCAATATTATTATTTTTTTAAATATTAACCTAGAGCAGGCAAAATACACAAGTCTTGACAAGTATTATATATCACCACCATCAATCATATTCATTTCATTTT
>PNEQ01066257.1:0-17771 GCA_003012365.1 Medauroidea extradentata | reverse complement strand
ACGGATGTGCCCAGCCAAGGCTTGCTTGATGTCAGCTCTGTTGCCATTATTAAGACTCTGAGAGTGTTGGTGGTGAAGTAGAGGAGAGAAGTTAATTTTATACTACAGTGTACCATTATTTCCTTTGAAACTGTTTCTCTAGTTCCTGTCCAGTCTAGTGTGTCACTTCACCTATGTAAAGTAAAGACCCCCCCCCCCCCACCACATTAACATGCCTTAACAATGCTCATTGGTATCATTTCCAGTCTGCTTAGGGGAATCTCTGATGGTTCACAAAGTTTCCACTACTCTGTAGCCACCCTGAAGCTGGCAGGCTTCATGCACTAAGTTTCAGTTTCTTCCAAGAGTTATGTGTTCAGGGGCACCATTTAGAGTTGTTTTTGTTCAGGGGCATCATTTTAGGTTTTTCTTGGAGGGGGGGAAAGATTTTTTTTCGGCGACAGTGACCTTGTCGCATCTCTTTTATTAATTAAGCATGTATAACTTAGAAACTTTAATAATAAAACTTCAGTTTTATGTACTTAAGTCAGCATTATTTAAATAACAAAATACAACAAATATATTTTGTACACTTAAAATTCTAAATTGCATTGTGACTTAGCAGTAGGGGTGGAGACCTGTTTGTTGTTGTTGTCATTGTTAAAACGAAATTTGAACTATTTACCGTTAATTTCATCAAACTTAAACTTGAACTTTCTAAAATTATACTATTGCATGTTAATTTTCACTATAAAACAATTGCTTACGAAATTTATTTATACCGACAATCTTGCAAAGATTGAATAAGTCTTAGTACATTTCAGCAGAAATAAAGGATCAACATCTATTAAAACTACAGTAGCAAAAATGGTCTGTTGGATCACATTCTCAGTTCAGTAAAGTTTGTGTTTTTATTGATAGACAAGTACTATGTGATGGTAACTATAGAGAAGAGTTGGTGTCTCGGAAGAATACAAAATGTTGTACTTATCTTACACACCCCTTGTAATCAACCCAGAAATACAAAAAAAGAGGGTGTAGGATACTCTGTTTATACATGCCAATTCATCCTAAAATACTGCAGTTTTCACTATTTCAAAATTTACGTCACATAGTTTTCCAACACAAACTCAAGCTATTTTTGGGTTTGGTTTGAATTTTCAAATTTTTGCACACCCATATTTGGCAGCAGAACTTATGTAGTGGATTGGTCTCTCTGACCTGGATGGTGATTGTTCTGCTCATCCAAGAAAGTAATTGTTTTAGTGAGAGGGGGTGATGGGTTTCTAGTATATCTGGGTACTTGAGTGCTGCTAATGTCAGATTTTGTAGACTTACCTAGGCTAGTAAGGATATAGTACAATTGTCAGATTGCTGATACCATTGCGTGCCACAGTGTGGCTGTTGTTTTGGTGTACCGTGTAGTGGTACCAGCGTAATCTTTCGGCTTCAGCCTCCAAATTACTGACCAAGCAGAATGTCTCCACTGCTTCACATGTTGCGGCAAGGTTCTCTTATCTCAGGGTTAGACTATTTCGTTGTAGGTTCGAGAACACGTGGATGGATAGTAATAATACTGGTTAACTGATGCAACCTTTTACTAATGAGTGGCCACAATTCACCATTTTCTGTTACTTCAGAGAGACAATTACAAAAATTTCCTGTGAACCGACACACGTGGCCGCAGCCACCCTTCCTCCACAAGGTGATCTTATAGACAAGGAAAAATGGCAGTGCATCCACCATCCACTCACCCCCGCGAGGGTGCTGAGGCATACCTCGGCCTCAGGGAACTCTTTTAATTGTTACAATCTCTTTATACACCACATTGTCGCGACTTCAAAACTGCCGACTTGGGCCACTAAAACATTAGTTAATTGCATTACGAAATGAACAAATTTTGGTTATTGAGACTGGAGTTAAATTAAATTAGAATGGCTTCACTCGCAGATGGATACAACATTGAAATTAAATGGCAGTTACAACATTAACTACTTCATGCTGGCCTCGGGAAAACCAAGTATTCTAAAGCCTATCACATGGTCAACCCAGCACCAGTATGTCCAGAGGCCAGATACAAACGATGGACGACAAACCAAAACGGAAAATCGACAATTACCTCATTCCTATCAAATTTATCATGAAAAACTAACTGAGTAAAATTCTGCAAATAAAGTGCTGATCAAAATGAGATCTGATTCAATCCTCTAGCACAAAATTTAACTCAAATACCAATTCCAAATGGCAGATGAACTCCCTGACTCCCCACAGGAATACAAATATAAAATTAGTAAATTACTGTCCCCCTTCATCAATATATAAAAATAATAATTATGTATCACAATTACAATTAGACATTTGACATTACAATTAATTTTAAATCTGTGTGGCTCACCGGGCTACATTAACTTAGCACATTGACAGGTCATTTATTACAAAATGAATACTGTACAATAGTGAAGATTCATTGATATTCTCAGTTCAAGTTCATTTATAACAACACAGATGACACACCCAACTCAATTTAAATACAAGATGTGTTGCCAAGCCAGGCACACACTCCCCTATGACCGGGCAGTAATAACCTATCAATTGATCTGTGCCCCCTTTGGTGCAATTACTCTCACTCGTATCACACTATCTAAGCAGATTGTTGCAGAGGCACCTTAACAGCCGGGAGGCATACGAGTGACCACACACACATAAGCTGCCATGAAGGCACAATGAAATGAACTTTTTATAATATAGTTTGGGAACGCTGGGGATGTGAGAGGAATTGAGTGTATAAGGGACGGGTGGGGGGAGTATCCATCACAAATTTTTACCTAGAGTGATTTTTTTAAGAGACCCTGAAAAACATAGTAGTACTGTATATGTAATTACTATAAAGAAAGAAATGATTTTCAATCTTGTTACTGGTTGTTATGGAAGCTTGGTTTGTGTTCTTGTTGTTGCAGGGTCATCCCAACCTATATGCGGGTGTACTTGTGGGAGCTGATTCTTATTGGCCTGGCTGGAGGTGCAGCATCTACGTACAGTGCCATATTAGCTATATTTAGTTCTGCATCTATGACTGTTCCCTGCTATATGAGTTGACCATCTCTTGCAGGAAGTAGAAGTTACAGTACTTCGGACAAGGATAATGGTTGTGCATCAAGAGTGAGAATCTCTCGACAAAGTTACAATATTCTCAAATGTTTATTTTAATGTTTAGCTTCACAGTAGATTTTGATAACATTGCCTCAGTTTTCGTTTGGCAACAGTGTATAAAATTGTAAATAATGATTCTGTACAAAAGTACTTAGCATTGGCATTTCGGGAGACATATAAATTTATTGTGTGATGTTTGCTATTGCGTACATTTGTTTTGAATGTTTTTGAACATGCATTTTAAGAATGTGTCAATATGTTGTCATATATATTTTCTTTAAATTTTCAGTATTGTTTATTAACAAATAGAATAATTAGCTGTTAAGATAATTTTGTAGAATTTTGTTATACTGGTGGTATGTTTAAAGTTGCTGGATAAATGCAAAATAACTTTGCAAGCAAAAAAGAAATTTTAAAAATTGTTTTCTGTGTTAAAAAAAATCATTATGTTTATTATTCACACAACAGATTATTAGTACCGGTACTTGAGTTAGGAATTAAATTTTCATAAACATGAACTAGAATACAATACTACAATGACATTGTAGGAAGTTTGTACGAGATGATTTTTTAGTGGCAACAGTGCTGAGAAAGAAATTATGGATCTGAAGTAGTCAGGGAAAGAGGAATGAGAGTAGTAAGATAAAAGAAGATTTAAAGTGGTTGTGATAAGATGGGAACAGAGCAATATAGTGAAGGAGGAATAGTTTTGGATGGATGTGGGGAAGGAAGAGAGATGGTGATCTTTTTATGGTTTCGGCCACACCATCAGGGCTACAAGCATTCATAGTAATGAGAGCTCCGACAAAGATTGTTGAAAGGTATGAGTGATGGTTTGAAAGTGCGAAGAGATTTATTAATGTCCACATTATTCACACACACTTTACCATGTCCATTACAAATGTCATATACTGAATGCCTTTTACGTGTTATTTTAGTTAATCATGGTAGTGTTGTTTTGTACTTCTATTTTTTTCTAAAGACAGTACTGGTATCATACTACCACTTCTACAATTAGAAATTAGTCCTTCCTTACATGCCACAAATGCGTTACCAACCCTAAATTTTTCTTCTGTAAAAAAAAATATAAATAAAAAATACTGTTGTTCTCAAAAATAAACTGCAATATTTGTGGATGCCTCTAAGAGTTTAGATTATTTCACGAATGCTGTGGACCAGCCTGACAGTGGTCACTGTTCATTCACATAATTTTGTACTATTCTAGGCTAATTTAGGTTACACTTAAGTGTAAAAACACTCACTTTATAAATCTGATTTTCTTAGATTACAGTAGTACTTAAAAGTGTAACACCACTTATTTTTAATTTGCTGAAGGTTTGTATTGGCAAACCTGTTAACTCTGAGTACTAAAAATACATTGAAATGTTTTTAAGTAAATATTGTCTAATGGTTTTGAAAGTTTGTTAACAAATCAGACATTTCCTCAACATGCGCCGTATTGCCGACCATTTTGGTTCACAGCTTCTTGTATCACGACTTATTTGTTTGTGTTGAGTATGGTGATAGTCATAATTTAATGTATGTATTACAACTGTTGTTTTAAGGTTTCCTTATTTTTAAATACATAATGTACATATGAGAAGTCACATGCATTTATTAGTGTTTCTTAATACAGTATGTCCAGTTTAAGCGCCGTTGCTATGTCAAAAGTTCACAGATATAAAATTGTCCCTCTGTTTTTCATAAAAACATATGTTCATCTATCAGTTCTTTCTGCTGCTCTGTTTTAAAATATATTTTTATCCTTTTGTTAGGGAGAGTCTATTTTCAGGCATACAGAAATACTTTCGTTGGTTTGAGGATATGAAAGAAATTATGTTCTGTGATACTTTCAAAAATAAAAGTCAAGAAAAAAAAATTACATTAATTTTTTAGGTTAAACTAGTTACAGGATCTTTTTTTTAAAGAACGGCTAAGAGTCTGCATTTTTTAGTTGAGTGTTCCAATGTGTTTGTAATGACTAATGAAGCAAATGACATGACAGGAAAAGAAAGCTTAATTCAATCATTCATTGATTTTGATTCATTTACATGTTGTACATTGAAATCAAAATATATTTTTCAGAATATAATTATATATGGTGGGAAAAGGCAGTTGGGTACTAATGACATTTATAGCAAAAGATATGGAGCACAGGTACCTAAGAGTATGTAAACCTAAAGGAAAGAGAGGGAGCACAATGCTATGAAATTGTTACAACATTTGCCATCTTTATGACAGTGCACTTGTGTAGCGAACAGCGATAATGAGAAATATGATCGTAAAATTGCATCCTTATAGTTTTCATACACTATGATGCAGATTCCGGAAGTAGCTTTTGTTTACATTTTGACGAGTTGTCTATGTCTTAATCTTGTAAATGTAAATGTGTAAAAATGAATAAAACACTGAATTATATACGTAAAGTAAAAGGTTAATTTCCAGTAAGCAAAACATTTCAACTTCTCAATTTAATACGTTTTCATAAATTTAAATTTTATGTAAAACATTTTAAATACAGTATTTACATACTGTAAGTTCACATATGAGATTTGGCATCTTGGTTATGTTTTGCAGTATATTGAAATGTGTAAAAGGTGCTTAAGGATTGTTTTTTTCAAAGCCAGACTCCTCCTCCAATTGTAGTTTGTTTTCAAAAATAATGTTTTACAGGTTTTTTATCACATTTTAAACACTAGATAGAGCTACTTACAGGACATTTACTTGTCGACAGTAATCACATATAAATACAGTAGTAGGACCATAAATTTCTTCACGTGGAAATGCAATCACAATACGCTGGTTGGCTAGACAACTTTTTTTTCATCAGGCGGTAAGTAAAAAGGCAAATAGGAGGCTATTGTCCAGTGGGGATTCGTTGTCAATTCACGCAGCTGCCAGAGGACATTGTTCTAGGATCCCTTAGCTCAGGACCTTATTCCACAGAACTCTTTCATCCTGTCTGTTGCTGCTACTGCTCCAGAGTGGAGTTCGTCACCCAATCTTGGATGCTCGTCTTGATGATTGTCAGATAGATGTGTGTCATAGATCCGACCTCTTCCTCCTCTTTTTAATTCTTATGGAGCCCCTCAGTATCTTTTCCATTCAAAAGAGGTTGCATTTTTGCTACTTGAAGGCTGTTAACCTGTGATGCCTACTGTATGCACAGTTTCTTTTTTCTTGTTATCATTTGCAGTGTTATAGCCTGTGATATTTGCTCTCTTTGGATACTCGTTTCAGAGTGCTTATACACTTAGAATACCTGTAAATGTTGGAAAAAGTTATGCTCAGGTAAAAGTAGTAAGACAATTTTGTTTAAATTCGGGAAACTTTTCAAGATAATGATGTAAGTGTGATTCATGGGGAAGAAGTTATGAAAAAGTTGTTAAGGGAGAAATAGGAGAGAGACATTTTAGAAAGAGGTCGGCTGATTAAATGAGTGAGGTTTAGATAGTGACAGGTCATGTCATAATCAAGTCCGCAATGCACTGCCATAGAAACGTGTTTATATACACAGCTAACAGACTAGTGCGGACTGTGAACTTGTATGTTGTGTTCGACATGACGTAAGGCAAAATGGTTGGGTATTGTAGTCTTGTTATTACATGATATGAAAAAAAATTAAAAAAGATTGCTGTTGGGATGGGCTGTAGCCTGAGTGAGCAAAGATTGTGAAGTTTTGAAATCCCAGCCTTGGGACAGTTGTTCTCGCCACCGCCGCAGTGTGCGCTGCTATCCTTGTTCCCTTCTCCTCCCACTATTGACGTGTGCGTGCACACCCCTTCTCCCACCCTCCGCTCGCCTTCCTTCGCGGCCTGTGCCTTCCGAACAGTCAGTCGCTAGCGGGACTCGGGCAGGCTCGCACCTCTCCTACTTCATTCCAGCCGGAACGACGGTAAGCATGTAATATATAAGACTAGTTTATTTTAAATGAAAATGTTTAAAAAATTTGTCTTTTGAAATTTGAGAAGTTATCAGTTATATTCTGCATCTATTTTATTTCCACATTAGAAGATTACAATATTCGATGTTCCAACAATCAATCCTACAAATACGAAAACCAGCTGTGCGCTTGACTTGAAGGTCGCATCACATTACATTTTTGTTATTCGTTCCGTATGTGATAAATTGTAATAAAGTAAATTTAAAAAATTATGTTTGTTTACATATATATATATATTTTTTTTATTATTTTTTTTTCTTTTGCTAGACAGCAAACAACCCCCTCCCCTCCCTGCAAAAAGAAAAAAAAACCAAATCCTGGCTGCGCCATTGTTATTGTGGCTCCCAGTTGTTTTACTTTAATTGTACTCTTGTGCTGGAGTACGGTTTGAATACTGTACGCAGTACACTGTGTTATTTATTATGTATTACAGTTTCCTTGTAACTGAAACGAGGAACAGAGCTGCAAATAAAATACATAGTAACAGTAATTTTAGAGCTTGCACATGTTTACATTAAAATGAGTCTACCTCAACAACCGTCCCATTTTGACCCCATATTCATATTAACTTTTTTTAATCATAATTACCGGTACTGTCAACTCCCAGAAATTGTCCGTTCCTCCCGGGACATTTGTGTATAGATACACATTTTATTTCATCAGTATAAATTTGCCATAATTGAGTAGTTGGATTAAAACCTGAAAGATTGAAGCACTCTTGCTATAGGAATTATTAGGCCATTTTTGTACTATTGTGTATGTTTTAGTATAGATTACTGCGTTTCCAAACATTTTTCTTTCTGTCTTTAAATTTGTTGATTTCATCTTTGGTCTTACTAATAATGGATCTTAGGATCAAATGCATTATCTGGTTAGGTTTTAAGCTCCAGTATTTTTGTTTTGTCCTTATTAGTATGTAGAAGAACAATGTAGGCCACAATAATTAAATTATTACATTTTATTCCTGAAACTTCATAGACTGTAATGTACTATAATTTACCACGTGGAAAATTATTTTAAACATACTGTGAAAGCATCAGGTAATTATTCAAACATATCAGCTCACAGTGGCATTCTATTTTTAATCATGTGTGAAAGATATTCTGGTATTCATTATGCTGTTAGTTAAATGAAGTATGTATGGTACGAATATTGTGATAGCAATTTAATTTGTAAATACAAAACAAGTTTGAAAATACTGTATAGTTAAGAGTAAAAATAGTTAACAATTTTTTTAGCACTTCTTAATAAAGTTGTATGTATTTAAATCTCTGCTGGCTTTTAGTTGGATACGGTATTCTCAAATAATTTTTGTTCTTTAATTTCTGTAAGCCTTTATGACTACTGATATTAATAGGACTATGCATTGTTGCATTATTGTTAGGAAAAGGAATGTTTTGCAATTTCAACGACATGCGTATATGAATCCATTGTCCTGTTCATACGCAAGCCCCAGCCATTTGTCCATTTGCTGCCAATCAGTGGAACAGCAGAGACAATGAACGAGTGGACGGGCTCGATTGTGTATAGAACATTGGATTCCAACATGCTGGTCATTTAACCCACAAATTATTCCTTCCCTTATAACAACAAACATTGGGAAGTAGGTAATACAGTGAAACTTTTGTTTTACACTACTCATAGTTGTAAAATGCAGGGAAGTGTAAAAAGAGAGAAAGTTATGCTGTTGAATTATGTATGCCTCCGATAGCAATGCCACATTTTTTACACATGCTTGAAATGTATATTATAGGTCATTCAGGACAAAGTAAGCACTAAAAATTAATAATTGAAAATACATCACTAGCAGTTACTGCATTTAATTCAACATTAACAATTGTTACCTTACTCCTTGTGTGCTTGGTAGAGATTTTCCGTATGTAGTTCTGTGTATTTTCCTATTTAAATAAAAACCAACTGACTGCATAATTTTGTCAACGCCAACAGAATGATTGGCAGTAAATTTCTGAATGTAGTTCTATGTATTTTCGTATTTAAATAAAAATATATTAAAATAAATTAAACTACCTTTGTATTTCATGTACATTAAAATTTTCATTTATGATCTATTTAGGTACCAACTGACTGCATAATTTTACTTAGTAAACGCCAACAGAAGGTGGCGCGACCATGTCGGTTGATATTTACTGTGTGGTCTGCACACTGCTCAGAAGCCCTCCGCAGATAGTTGACATGAGATGCCTTCATGGTAGAAATCATTGCCTAAGATGGTTTTTCCTTGTGCAATCAGCATGTTTTTTTTATAACACAATCAAAATTATTAGAAATGACTACAGTATTTATGAATTCAATTACCAAATGATATGGAGTTATTGGTATTCTTTAAATTTTATATTTCACAATTGCCAATGTTTATACTATGAATTACACACAACCACAAAACAGCAATTATTTTCTGTGTCATGCATTAAGAAAATACATTATACTATAGGTATTATTGCTTTAAATGTGGCAGCATGAATTCTTGAATAACCTGTGTTATTATGTTGTGTGTAGTGACGGTTTTGTGTTTCAGATTTTAATACACACACTTACATGATTCATAACTGTAAACCAAGCAGGGATTTTTCGAGTTCTCACTTTATTCTGAATCACCTATAAAAATATATTAGATTCTCCAACCTGACACCAGATTTCACATGCAGTTGTGCAAATAGAACAACATACACAAAACTGTTGCTAGTACTGACAGTTTAGTTCTGTGAAACTGCATGAAGATTAGTTATTAAACATAGCTAGAGCAATTTTGCATTCTACTACTTAAAATTTATTGTATGATTTGAAATATTTCATTTATTGCTACAAATAATATTACTTGCATTTTCCAAGTATGTATGATGTTTTGATTTATAGTAGTGATATAATTTTGGTTATGTAGTATATTGTAGTCGAAAGTGGTGATTATAAAATAACTTTCCATAGTTTGTAGTACATAATAATACTAAAATTTTACCTCTTTTTCTTTTCATGGTCTGTGTAAGTTCTTTGTATGAATTTGATTTTTTTTATTTGTAATTGTACTTGTGCTAGAAGTTCTAAAGTATGTTTGATGGATTTATAAGGGACAGCATTTAAAATTGTTTCTTTCAGTTTTTCAGTAAATTACTGGAAAAAAACTGTTGCAAGATGATCTACTTAAGAGTGTAGTTTCAATGACTTTTCATGTGTTGCTAAGTACTGCAGTTAACTGATGATTGAGCACTCGCCTCCCACCGAGACGAACTAGTGGGGTCGGTCCCCAGATTTTTGCATGCGTAAATTGTGCTGGATGATGCCGCTGGTCAGTAGGTTTTCTCTCGGATCTCCTGTTTCTCCCACACCTTCATTCCGGCACTGCTCCATTCTCACATCATGTCACCCCTCACCGCTGCTAAATACCTTGATGTTACATGCTGATCAAAATTTCTTCACTTCACCTGATGATTCTTAACATTTAAATGATTCTGCTGTGTGTAATATTTTAAGCAATGTGAAGAACTGTATGTAATATTCTTGGCTCAATATGTAGTCCTTCAATTGAAGTGTGTATTTTGTCTTATTTTTAATAACATTTTTCTAGACTGTGTAATGCTTCTACTTACTGCCTATAACAGCACTAGTAGTAATTCTCATTACCTACATAATTTATTATTTGTCCAACTAACTGCCAAAACTCTACATAATTTTTCTTAGCAGTAAAGTTTTAGATGTAATAACTGAGCATTGACATAAAGGATAAATAGTGATGTTAGTACTTAGTTATTATCTTAAGATGGTAGATCATGAACTGACGGCAGATGAGTGGTACAGTCATTCTCATGCTTACAGTGAGTTATGATTTTCTAATTATGTTTCTACGGTTGATGGTTTTGCTTGGATGTAAACTGCACAATCATTTAATCTACCTGCAGACTGACTGTAAAAATTGGGAAATTGGAAGATATTTATGTGTGATGTTTCCTTTTGGTATGAATTTATTGATTTTGCTTATCAAAATTCTTGGAAATGTCTTGCCTAACTGAATACGCTGTTCATTACCTTTTATTTCCATATTTTTGTTACATAGGTACATCTACCACATAAAGTACTAGTGCTTTTTGATTGCTTAGAAAAAGAACAGTACTTCACTTCTGTAGGGAACATGTTTCATGTACAGGTACGCAATTCTGTAACTGCGAACTTCAGAATTAATATTTTTATTTAACTATGGCATCACTCACTAGTATAGAATTTAAAAAATTTCTCAGCAGTAATGAATCAATAAATATAATAATCATTCAACTTGGCAGTGCAATGAGTGAAATAGTAAGAAATATTCAGTTGTATCTAAAATTTAAAATAATGTCACTTCTTCCATACTATGACTGCTACTTAATAAATTAATGCTCATTATTAAGACATGCAGTTTATATTTAAAATTAACACCCATCCATATTATTCTCTTCACAATCTTGTTTAATCTGAAGTAAATTACATCTGATAAACTTCTGAATTGTACAATAATTTTTCATTGCCATTTTACAAAAGAACTTTATCATTATTATCCACCAGATGCACATATTTCAAAATACCAGTAATATATCCCACAGAGTATGGTTTTTAATTACTAAAATGTATTGCCAGGGATGCACAATTACTTACAGAATCATACTTTACACGTTGTTCCCCGGTCGTGACATTTCGCTGACCAAACTAGCTTCGTCGGGCGGCGAATGGATACATAGTACATACATACATACATATGGTGGATGGTAAGCAGTGGTTGGTAACAAGTAAACCTAGAGGCCGAGGGACAAACTAAGGTGTGGAGGGAAATTCAAACATTATTGTATGTTGAGGCCTGGTGGTTGTCTGGATTTTTGTAATATACTGATGAGCTAGTTCCCAGTGCCTCAGTTCTGTACCATTGTCTGAAGGGGTAAGGCTCTCTCCAATCTGGCGTTGCAACAGGAATTAAAAGAGAGTTTTTGGGAGACTGCATGTGCAGCAACTGGTTTGTCGTGAAGGTTTATGTTGGAACTGGCTATTGCTTGTTTGGTATCAACCCTGTGGCCATTCATCCTCTATCTTAGTGTGTTTGTAGTGAGGACAATGTAGTCAGTATCGCACTGTGTACACTGTAGTTGATAGGTTAAGTTTTTTGTCCTGCAGCTGTAGTGGCCTTGAATTGGGTATGTATGATTAGTGAACCTGCTATAGAAGGATTTGGAGGGTTGATGTATTGTACAGGTGCTGCAACGAGGGCTATTCGAGGGATGGAAACCTCTGGGTGTGTTGATTGTGCTGAGCATAGGGCTGGGTGGTAGTTTGGGGTGCACCAGTTTGTTGTGGAGTTTTGGAGGTTGTCCAAAAATCAGTCTTCGGGGTTTGGAGAACAGGTTGTGAGTTAGGAGTGAAGAAGAAAGTATTTTGTGGCTGCAATTTAGGATGGTTGTCAGTTTGTTGAAGCCTTAGTGGTAAGGCAGTACTAGTAGATAGTGTTTAAAAACTTAATCAGTCTGAAATCCTGCCTACAGCATGTTATTTATTTACATTATTTATAATAATAGTTGTTTCTGTAACAGTAATTTATATAACATTCTTCAAAATAATGTAACGGTTCACTACTTTATGTCACACAGTAAAGTCTTAAGAGCAACCACACAATGTTAATTTTCTGTTCATTATTTTTGTGTAGTCAGATTTCTAAAATGGGTCCAGTACCATTATCTTACTTATATCAAAATTAGTTGTGTAGTTTTTGTTTTGCAGGTTGGTATAGACTACATTAGGTGTTTACGAAATGTAAACTGCCTGAGATAGTTTGGTTCACTTTTTAGACGAACTTCACTCCGATCACATTCAACTAACTTACTCGAGTAAATATTTCACTCTACCTAGAATAACCTTCATTTTTTTGTAAACTATTGTGTTATATTTAAATAATCTTATAAAACAGTATTAATTGTATTTAGGTTACAAACTTTTTATTTCGGACTGAACCAACTTGGACATTCTCTGCTGACTAAGGAATGGCAAGTATTCACACTGCGGAAATCTGCAGTGCATTATTTAACAGTTCATTGTTTGTTGACGACATAAGAAAATGTTACAAAGTTGTGACTAAATACCTTGCAACAGTTGCATAACTACTATGATTCGGTCATGCTAAATTAATATAAATATTGTGTAAATTAGATATGTATTACATCAACTATTACTAACGAAAAGTGTTTTGTAGTCAACGGAAATCACAGTTTCACAGTGGACCCCTTGCATGAAATTTTAAATACGTTGAAATGTACGCCATATTGTTGACAATGAAGGAATATGAAGATACCAAAAATCATTTTTCTTCTAAACACTATAGTTTAGGAATGGGAAGCAAGCAAAAAGTTCGGAGAAGCAACAGGCGGCTGAAAACATATTTTGATTGGTCCATGTCACAAGCCATTACGGCCAGCACGGGTCATGCAATGACTTAAGCTAGCATACCACTCAGTGGATAAAGTGTAGCGTATTGGTTACGGTACTTGGCTGCAATTTTTAGGGATTCTGGTTCAATTGCACCATCATTGCCGACACGTGGTGTGGTTCTATTGTAAAGTAAATATATGGGTGTTAAATAATTGAATATAGTAATGGTTTGCGCCAGTAAACCGGTTTATTAAATGTATTATTGGTTATTGCATATTACAGTGCTCGGATAATGCTCTGATATTGTGCGATATAACAATGTGCATAACACTAAACTTTTATAACACCTCCGAATCGAATACCTTTGAAATATAACATTCGTTACATTTTATGATTGACTACGTACGTATAACCAAAAGAACCACCGTAACAGACTTAAAAATAGTTTTTTATTGACGAGCGTAGTCTGGCATTCCGCCGGAGTGTAACAGCAGTCAGCTAGCTTACGAAGGCTCCGTGTGTACTATAGCTAGTGACGTCACTGCACGTTTCCGCGGACATTTTAAAAGTGTGAACCTTAAGTAGCTGTAGTTACCTCAAATCGACTTAAAATTTAAAAATTTCAACACACGTAGATTTAGTCTTATATGCGCGTAGTGTGGATGTTCTCATTGAAATTCACTTGAGTGGTCCATTACACAAATGTGCTCTAAAAATATGACTTACGGAAAAAAGTGAACAAATATTTTGCGAACAGAAACTCATACTATTCACAACTTTGCAAAATACCAAGCAATTAAAAATGCAGTATTTTCACTTATACAAACTATTTCCGCTTTGATTCATTCGTGTTTAATGTAAAGATTCTTCTGACATCTCTGAAGCCAAGCCATGTTCGCCATTGAGTTTTAAAAAAACGTAGATTACTTACAATGAGCTTTATTGGCAACATAAGAAACAAAGTTATATGTTAATGGTTTTCCAAATGAAAACTTTACAGCTGTATTATTTTACAATTTTAATAAATCATTATTTTTTATTTTATTTTTTGAACTAAATATCTAACTGTACTTTTATTTCGTAATCTAACTGATGTAATACTCTTCTGTTATGTTGGCAGAATCCGCCCGGTCATATTTTTAATGTTTTGGCAGTGATGGGGTCATGCTTTATGCTACTACTTAAGACAATTCTGCCGACCTAACAAAAGAACAAACAGTTGCAGCTACTAATATGAACTTTATATGGAAACAAGATGTTTTTTTTTCTCTGCTCTGGTACTGTTTAGTAAAAAGTACCATCTTAAAAGATTTAATTAAAATTGTAGATCAAAAAGTAGTATCTGCAGGAAATCTGCAACATTGAGCAGATAATTAGTTCTTTATGAAAAGTTACACTAGTTAAATTAAATTTTTGTTGTACATTGTGTGGTAGTGATGTGCTGACATGTTTAGAATATGTAGATTAATTGGTAAAAATTGTATGTTTCGAAAGAACTGTTTTATCCCAGATTGTTTATTTCTCTGGATATGTAACCCATATATCATGCCTTAGTAACTTCTTCTCTTACTTGTCACATCTGTTGTACCTTTGAGCAATTTTCAGCATTTCTTTATATATTACTGTACATGTTTACAGTGCATTTACTTGCTGACTGAAATTTTATATAAAAGTCCAGCAAGTAGCAAACAATGATTTTTACAAACCTAATAAAAATGCTATTTAATGTATTATTCAGTCATTTATTTTAATTGATTGAAAATCAAAGTATTATAGTTGATGATTGTGGAACATCATGAACATGAAACATTTAGAATGTTACACTGTGTCTTGCAGTTATTCACTTCTGTGTCTTAAATTCATGGGTAGAGAAATAGAGAATATTGAATATATTGCAGTTGGTTCGCAGTTAGGTGAGCACTTTTAAAAATCCTGCTACGTTCTCTTTTTAATCTACATTGTGCCCTTCTGGCAGATAATGATGTAGTCAGTGTTTGTGTAAAGATTTACAAATTCATTAAGCTGGAATCACAATGGTGCGACATACGTCACAAATGCCATGACATGAATAACAAATAATTTCAGCCAAACAGCGCCAAGGATTCTGTGACGACAGCACGTCCACCTCTACGTTGATTGGCTAACAAGTTATTTTGTTTGTGTTGCATCTGTTGTGTGATTCTGGCGTTAGTGTGATTTCTTTGTATAGAGTACAGTGAGAAGAAATATTAGCCTAAGGCTGCAAGTACTATAAAACTTTATACTTATGTTTTTGTCAAATATTACTTATTAAGATTTAAACTTTAAATATAGTTTATATGAATAAAAAACTTGTGGCAGTATTTAGGTACCTATGAGTATTTTAACTTTTGTATGATTTTCAACATAGTTAAGGAAAGAAAAGTTAATACTTAAGTAACAATACAGGATGTTCTTTGATTGTACAAATTCTGTGAACTTTTAAGTAATTTAGTTGAATTAATTGGTAAAGATTATTTTGATTCCTTCATAGCAGATATGACATTATAACTGTGAGAAAAAAACCAGAATCCAGTTTGAAAATGTGTTTGTACAAACACACAAAATTACATTTTGAGCATTGAATTAGTACAATAATGCTTTTCTTTTCTGCATTGTTGATAATTTAGTTTATGCCTGTAAATGTATTAAAGTGTTATTTGCAACATTCGGTGCAATACAGAAAGTGCCATGAAATTATGTGCCTCTTATGTGTAGTACTATTTGTTGTGAATAACAGTATACAGTATTGTATGGTAACGGACAGTCTGTTGCAAGTGGTGCGTTCATATTTATGTTTTAAATTCAAGTATATGACTGCGTGAAGAATGTCACATCTCAAACATTTGTAGGCCTATGTATGAAATTGAATCCGAAGGCCAACATGAGTAATGAATGAGGCATTTACAAATTATTAAAATTCTATTTGTTAAAACAGAGACGTACCTTGTTAACTAGTGTAATAAATTTTAAGTGGAAGCCTGATGTGAGATATCTAGCTGCTAATGTACATATTCACCTGGCCTTGATTCAGCAGATATTGAAAAAATCAGTCACTACTTTTTGTAGTTTAATTGCTGTTGTAATATTCCTATGATTCTCAGATGAGTGATAGTGAGTGACACCCAAAATAACTTAAAATAAAACTCTGTTTTTGAGACATGTTTTTCATTGATTTTATGCATGGGGCTACAATTTTTTTCTTGTGAATAGCGGTAATACATTTTTCTATTCACTAAGTGTAAGACTTTTTTACTTATAATTTTCAGTAGTTGTCTGAACAAGTTTATAGATGTAAATGTTGACATAAAAAATTCCTCATTCTGTTGTGCAAGTGTCAGTTGATTAAACAAATTAAATTAAAATAACTTTATCACTGGCATCATATTAGTTACTTGCAATCATAATCTCACTTTGAAAATTATTTGTGGTGGCAAATTTAGCAGATCTGTGGCATCAACACATATTTGTAGCAATCAGCTTGTGTGTGTTAAGTTATAAAGTTTTGTAATGGTTGTATGTATAAAATCTATGGCCATGTGCTGTATTTGTGCCTTTATATGCCTGGGCAATTTTAATGCTGTGTGTTGTTTTTACAGCTAAACCCTTTTTAAAAGTTTCAAAAGCGTTTGGTAAACTTAATAATTTCTTCTATGATTTCGTTTTCCTTATGTGCGAGTAAGGATGTACGTATAGATTTCAGAAAGATACCTAGCAGAAAACTTGGTGGAGAAACCTTTTTTTTTTAAGGGTTTGGCTGTGCTCATTATTATGGTGTTCACCAGAGTAACAGGATATATGGTGTAGTGTGTGATAAAGATATAGTCTATCCTATGAACTAGTGCACTTAACTGAAAGTACTGTAGGCATGGTTTTGTGTGGTACTGTATAAAATACCATTTATGGTCCAGCATTTTCTGTGATATCATGACATTATACTTGTGATTCGTCAAAAAACTGTACTTATTCATGGGATAGACTACCAGTCAATACAATCCCTGTTATATCTTGATGTATGAAGCATTGACACCATACAGTAATTTTAGTTAGCAAGAAATGGTTAGACGTGCTCTAAAAAATATGTACACAATTTACACATTACGTTACTGGTATTAATAGTTTTTGTTAATCTGATTGTAAGATTTTCTCAACTGTTATTGATGCTTAGCCCCAATTAAAATGTATAACTAATTTTTGTCTCAGTTCAATTCCCTTTTTATCATAATTTTTTTTTTTTTTTTTTTTTTTTTTTTTTTTTTTTTTTTTTTTTTTTTTTTTTTTTTTT